>CM057464.1:40350918-40638418 GCA_030035585.1 Dugong dugon | reverse complement strand
AAAACCAAACCCGTTGCTGCCGAGTCGATTTCAACACACAGAGACCCTACAGGATTGGGCAGAACTGCCCCATAGGGTTTCCAAGGAGGTGCTGGTGGATTCGAACTGCCGACCTTTTGGTTAACAGGTGAACTCCTAACCACTCCAGCTCTAGGGATCCAAGGCAGTAGACAAAAAACCGAAACCTGTTGCCGTGGAGTCGATTCCGATTCATAGCGACCCTATAGGATGGGATATGGTAACTGCCCTATAGGGTTTCCAAGGAGCATCTGGTGGATTCGAACTGCCCCCCTACTAGTTAGCAGCCGAACTGTAAAGCACCATGCCAGCGGGGTAGGTAGAAGAGAGTAATTACAGTCCTACTCTTTGCTTTCTTAGAGAGTCCTTCGCTGTACGGGATCTACCGAAATGAGTTCCATTTCATTTCCAAAGACTTTGGAAGCTGTTATATTCGAAGGGGGAAGGACGGTAGGAGGGATAAAAAAAAAATCTGTGAAGGTTAGATTTTAAGAAAAAGATGATAAACTACCTCTTTTGCAGAGGTAAGCTATTACCCAGTTCTTCAGAAGCCAGTCAGAAAGGCTCCGCCGGGATTTCGAACCCACGATCAATCCTGTTTACTAGGCCAGTGCTTTAGCCCACTAAGACACAGAGCCCTCGAGGAAACTAACTTCCGTTTTCCCCTATCAGAGAGTACTTTTGTCCTGTTCGTGTACTTGAGAATAGAACCTGAGACAAGAACTGTACATTCATTTCTTTTCAATATAAAAGAAAAACTGATCTTCTCTTGGACTTTCATTCACTTGTCTTTTGACTGGGCTCAGAGCCACTGAGGCAGTGATCGATAATTTTGACCCAAGCACTGATTCACCAGTCTTTTTTTTTTTTTTTTTTTCCTTGCTGTACATAACCGGACTGTATTTGGCTTGGAGTCGCCAAACTGCATACAAAACTCAGGCAGAGGGCAAAATCCAAGCAAGATCGAAGGGAAGAAACTATGTGCAGATTCCCTCAGAGAACGTTGGAATAGTGGTCAAGGTAATTTGCAAGGATATCAATATTCTGATGGACTATTTTCCCCAAGGGAAGGGACTAGCAAAACCTTAAGGGCTTCAAACTCTCTACTTCGTCCGCCTGTAGCCAGGGTTATCTCAACTTGTCGGTGCCAGCGCCTGATTCTGGTCAGAGGACCCCCACAGGATTCACCCGGGCCATCTGAATTGGCTACTCCTTCTCCAGAAGAGGCCCCGCTCGCGGTACCAGGCATTGTCCACACTCTGACACGAAGATCCCTGCACCTCCAGTGCTTCTGGCTATTAGACCCCCAGCCTCAAAGACGGAAGACTGAGACCTTCCCAAAGAATACTGAGACTATTTTCAGCAGAGTTCTTCAGAATGAGAAGAGGAAGTAGATGATCTAGATCTATGGTGTGGGCACGACCTGAGAAGCGAATTAACATTTTTGTCACATCCTTCATACAACAGGACAGGTCCTGAAACCTCCTCCACCATCGCGGCGCAGAGTAGACACTGTTTGCCTTTAGTCTAATTGGGGCATGTCAGTCGGTAAAATTATTTGAGAAAGGTATTTCAAAAAGCCATTGTAAAAATGCTTCAACAGCATATGAACACAATTGAAACAAATAAAAAATCAGAAAGTCTCAACAGAGAAATACAAGAGCCTTCTTTCTCTCTTACCACGCGCCTGATAAAAGCACAGGAGAGATGAGGAGCTTGGGTAGGTCTCAAACATCCTCATCTATCGAAATGCTATCAGTGTTTCAAGTTCCATCTCCAGATCTCTTCCTGTCTCCTATCTCCTGCTCCTCTTTCGGTGTTTCTCTTCCCCCACCTACCTCCTTCCTTTCTCCACTCTCTCATCACAATACTCTCCCTTCTCTATCCCCTCCGTCCTCTCCATTTCTCCTTTTCAGTTCTCTCCAGTTCTCAAAGATTTGACTGTGTAGTCTAGTGGTAACAGAACCTTGCTGATTTCTAGAATCACCTGGGGAAAATTGTAAATTATATATATTCCTGCCCCTGCCCATGACAAGATTTCCTCCAAAACATGTGTCTAGGTTGAAAACACATTTTGTATAAAGGCAAAAATGTCTACTTTTGTAACTCAGAGACAGACAAGGTTTGAAGACCTGTCCAGACGTAGGTAGGATTTATAGAGAGCAAATTCGTTTCTCTGACTTCTCTTGTACTCGACTCACTGAGGAAAGGATTCTGTCAGAAAGAGGCACTATACCGGCAGATGCATCTTTTCTAACTTCCTCCTCCCTGTCTTCCGTCCCTGGAAATGAATTGTGAATTGATTATACTTCAGTATTATCTCTCCACCTGGACCTAAATTTCCTGAACAACTTTCACAGTACTGGTCTTTTTATCTCCAGGTACTACCTTTTGTATTTTCTGGAAGTTTTCTTGGTAGAAAAGAAGGAAGTTTATTTAAGAGACTATTCTATCCTGGGCCCCTCTTTGGTGGTAAACTGGAACTGCCTCTCAGGAAGTCCACTTGGAGCAGTCCTTGGAAGTGTCAATGGTTGTGGAAATATCCTGGTGGCAAGAATGGTGTCTTTCAACCTAGAACACAATGCCTCTTCTCTTGAGGGTTTTAGAAACAGTAGAATTGAACCGGATAGACTTTGACCTCCAATTCAAATCTCTGAACACCTGAAGATAATAGTACCCACCAATTGTATAGGATACCCTGGGGCCCAATAGACAGGGGGCATAGCACAGTAGTAGAGCACGTGCATGCACGAGGCCCTGGGTTCTGTTCCCAACACCTCCATTACTAACTCATTTTTACCCCATGGGTTTGACTTCTCCTGACCTGGTTGCCTCCTAACAACAAAGTTAGGATCCAAACTGAGTAAAAGAAACAGTTTCCTCAGCATCTCCTGAATGCTAACTCACAAGGGTGCCACCAACATATGAACAGCCTGTTTTCTTTTGATGATATTTCTAAGTATTATTACTGTGTTGAAGCAGCCAGGTTGGGAGAAGACAAGGCATTTGGAGTGTATATGAATTGGTACTAAATATTTAGCTGTGAAAGAAAAAGATCAATGGAAAGAGAAAAAAGAATAAGAATCCCGGGGACAATTTCCTTTAGATTTCTCTCTCTCTGTGCAGTGCCTGTGTCAACAAACTGACTTAGGAAGAGAAAAAACTTCACTTTCCTTTCTTTTTCCTGCTTTTCCTTACCGTTGCACCCTTATCCACATATTCCTGGCTTGGAAAAGTATGTTTCTTGAAGAGCTGTGATCCCTGCTCCTTCTCAGAGACAGAGTGGGTGAACACTGCATGGGCAATGACTTCTCTTAATCATTTCCAAGGTTTCCAAACTGGACAGTTGAGAAAATTATTTGTAGAAGTATCCTGGTGTGTTAAAATAGCTCAGTTGGGAGAGCTTTTGGTGGGCAACCTATACCAGTCAGTTCCCAGTCTTCCCTTTGAAAGGTTTTCTGTTTTTGTAAAAATGAATTATTAACTAGCAAATCATTTACACAAGTCACCTGACCACAGACACTCTCCTGCATCTACTTCCTAAAGTCATACTTCAAGCAATGCCACTGAGAGAAAAAGAATCCAATGCTCTCAATTATTTACTGGCTTCCACACAACATATTCTTGGTTATTCTTTTTAAAATCTTTAAATGAACTCCTGCTTCAAACACCTCAGGGTATATTTTTGGAGTATAAGGGGAAAATATCAGCTGCATAGATTGGGGGAACTTATCACAGCGGTACTGGATTCCTTCACCTTGGTGAGAGCATAGCCATTGCCTTTGCTATTTCTAGGTCAGTTGAATTCTATCTACATCTTATTATCCAGGAACACCTCAAAACTGATGCCCAAAGATAGTAACTTTTTAAGTATTCCAAGGCTATTTGTTTGCATTATATTGCAAATACCTATATCCACATGACTCTCTCCTGTTGTGTTAATGCATTTTTGGGGATAAAGGTGAGTTTGGAGCTTTTATTTGGTCTACTATCCTTACTCCTTCCCTCTGTGTTTGTCCATGCCCTCTTTACCTCTGGATTAGTTTCCTATGACTGCTATAACAAATTATCACAAACTTGTGGCTTAAAACAACACACATTTATTCTTTTAAAGTACTGGAAGTCAGAAATCTAAAATTAGTTTCACTGGAATGAGATCAAGGTGTTGGCAGGGCCAAACTCCCTCTGGGGGCTCTAAGGAAGATTCTGTTTTCTTGTCTTTTCTAGCTTCTAGAGCTGTATTTCTTGCATTTCTTGGTTGGTGGCCCAATTCTACATCATCAAAGCCAGAAATGTAGCATCTTGTTTCAGTGGTCTCACTGCCTTCTTCTGTATCAAATATCCTCTACCTCTCTCTTATAAGGATACTAATGATTGCATTTAGAGATCACCCTGATAATCTAAGATAATCTTCCCATTTTTAAGATCCTTAATTTAATTAGACCTGCAAAATTCCTTTTGCTGTATAAGGTAACATTCACAGGTTCCAGGGATCAGGACTTGGATATCTTTGGGAATCTACCACCATCCCCACACTTGGAAATAATCAGTCTGTTTAAATCTAGTATAGTTTTAATCTTTTATTATAGAACTCTGGTGCCCTAACCTAAATTGTGGAGATGAAGGCGAGGATCAAGGAACTGGGGGCAATCTGAGATGGTGTGAATGAGCAATGAGTGTTAGGAGGAGCATGGATGATGGTGAAGCATCTAATCAGTCATGGGATGGAATTCATTTCATCAGGTAGGAATAGAGGAATCTTCTGCCAAACTCCAGACTAAACCAGGGACATTTAACATGTTCAATATAAAATTCCTTCATCAATTCTATTTCTACAAAGGAAGAAATGATGGAAATTCACTCCAGTCAGTAGTTTATCATAGATGGCTAATGTTGGGTTTTGAACTAGGTAGTTCAGTGTACGTTTGTCAGGAAACTACTCAAAATCAGAGAAAAAACCACCAGAAAGGGGAAGGTAGAACAATTTCTGTAGCTTACACAGGATTTGGAATGGTTTATGTTGTTTCCAACAGCCAGAGTGGAGAAAAGTGGTAACACCTGGGGCATTGAGTAGAGTTCTCAGAATGGAGTTGTCTCAGTAATGGGACCAAATATTATATAATATTTTCTCTGGTCCTGCCTGATAAAACCTAAAAGCAAGCCTTAAAGGGATCAAACTGTGTCCCAGAAGAAAGTTCAAAATTATTTAAAACAATCCCAAAACAAATAAAACAAACAAACAAACAAAAAAACCCTGTACAATTAACATTGTAAAATTCACACTGTCAGGCATGTGAATTAAATACACTAGACAGGCAAAGGAGCCCTGGTGGCGCAGTGGTTAAGAGTTTGACTGCTAACCAAAAGGGCAGTGAATCCACCAGTCACTCGCTGAAAACCCTATGGGGCAATTCTACTCTGTCCATAGGGTCACTATGAGTCAGAATCGACTTGACAGCAACGGATTTGGTGATTTTTTAGACATGCAAAGAAGCTGGGAATCAAGACTTAAATGAGGCAAAAAAAAAAAAAAAAAAAAAGGAAAGAAAAGAAAAGCAATTTTGACAGCACATATACTAAAATTGGAATGATACAGAGATTAGGGTGCTTCCTGAACAAGGATGATATACAAATTGGTGAAGTGTTCCATATTTTTCTTTTTGTTCCACCATAGCTGTTATACTACCTTCTGTAATTTAGTGTAGCTGTTTTCTGTTAAGACACCCCAGGCATTTCCCTCATGTTGTTACTGATTTTATTTTGGAATGGCTAGATGGTGTTATGTATTGAATTACATCCCCAAAAAATATGTGTTGTAAATCCTAACTTCTATGCCTGTGATTATAAAACAGGTTTAGTGTAGGGTGTATCTTAAGTTCAATCTCTTTTGAGATATAAAAGAGATTAAACAAGCAAGCAAGAGAAGCAAAGATGGAGAAGACACATACCAAGCCACAAGAAGATAGCCCAGGAGCAGAAGCTAAAAAAGACAAGGACCTTCCTCTAGAGCCGACAGAAAAAGAAAGCCTTCCCCTAGAGCCTGCATCCTGCATTCAGACTTCTAGCTTCCTGTCATGGATTGAATTGTGTCCCCTACAAAATTCATGTCCACTTGACTAAGGCTTTATTCCCTGTACTGTGTGGTTTCCTCCATTTTGTGATCTGATGTAATTATGCATTGTAAATCTTACCTCTATACCTGTGGTTATGGTCCCATTTGGAAGTAATTGTCTGTTATGTTAACAAGGATAGGGTGAGATGCATCACCCTTGCTTGAGTCACATCTTTTATCTTACAATAAGTAAAAGGAGAGAGCAGTGAGTAGAGAGGAGAGACCTCCTACCACCAAGAAAGAAAAACTGGGAGTGAACCATGTCCTTGAGACTCGGGGTCCCTGTGCTGAGAAACTCCTAGACCCAGGGGAAGACTGGTGATGATGACCTTCCCCTAGAGCTGACAGAGACAGAAAACTTCCCCTAGAGCTGGCACCCTGAATTTGGACTTCTAGCTAACTAAACCATGTGAGAATAAACTTCTGTTTGTTAAAGCCATCCACCTGTGATATTTCTGATATAGCCCAACTAGAAAACTAAGACAGAATTTGGTACCAAGAGTAGGGTGCTGCTCTAACAGATGCCTAAAATGTGGGAACAGTTTTGAAACTATGAATGGGTAGAGGCTGGAAGAGTTTTAAGGTGCCTAACAGTAAAAGCCTAGATTGCCTTAAGGAGACTATTGGTTAAATTATGGACGTCAAAGGCACTTTCGCTGAGGGCTCAGAAGAGAGTGAGGAGAGCTGTAACACTGGAGATGGTACAGACAGCGAGAAGCAGCAGCAGAGAAACAGTGGCAGCAGAACCAGGAGACCAGCATGAGATGTGAGATGGAGTGGGTGCTGACCCACAGAGGGAGAGAGGTAAGCGTCTTCAGGGAGGAGGCTTGGTGAAGAAGTGAGGTGTCTCTGGGCACTTACCAGTGGAGCTAGGCTTGCCGATCCATGGGGCAAGACAGCTGAATGCCTTCCAGCTGAGGCTTACTGGCAGAGTGTGTGCCTCTGGGCATTTTTCAGTAAAGTTAAAGAACTTTGCAACACTTGCCTGAGAAGGGCAGAGGCCAGAAAAGCCCAAGAGAACTGAGGGGGCCGAGGGGCTGAGAGGCCAAGGAACGAGGAAGCAGAAGCTGAAGAGTCAAGGAGCATAGGAAGCAGAGCCGCCTTGGGCTCAAAGGGTAGGGCCACAACCTCTGGGGTCTCAAAGTGTAGAAGCAAGGTGCCTTAGTTATCTAGTGCTGTTATAACAGAAATACCACAAGTGGATGGCTTTCACAAAGAGAAATTTATTTTCTCACAGTCTAGTAGGCTAGAGGTCCAATTTCAGGGCACCAGCTTCAGGGGGTGGCTTTCTCTCTCTGTTCACTCTGGAGGAAGGTCCTTGTCATCAATTTTCCCCTGGTCTCGGAGCTGCTCAGCACAGGGACCCAGGGTCCAAAGGACACACTTTGCTCCTGGCACTACATTCTTGGTGGTATGAGGTCTCCTTGACTCTCTGCTCAATTCTCTTTTTATATCTCAAAAGAGATTGGTTTAAGACACAGTCTAATCTTGTAGATTGAGTTCTGCTTCATTAACATAGCTGTCAATAATCGTATCTCATCACATCACAGAGATAAGATTGACAACACATAGGAAAATCATATCTGATGAAAAAATGATGGACAATTCACACAATACAGGGAATCATGGCCTAGCCAAGCTGACAGATATTTCTGGGGGACACAATTCAATCCATGACACATGGCCTGCTGAGTCTCAAAGGGTGGGGCCACAGCCTCCTATGTTTCAAAGAGTCAGATCTTCACCAGCTTGGTTCTGGAGTGTGGGGCTGCCATTCACAAGTGCCAGGAGGATGTGCCCAGATCTGATGCCCAAAGCTGAGAGGGTAAGACTGCCATGCGCAAGGGAGAGAAGAAGGGGGCCTGCTGGGTCAAGAGAGTGGGCTTGCCATTCTATGGACTAGGAGAATGTGGCAGCCGAAAGTCGAGGAAGCAGAGTTGCTGTTCCAGTGGGCCTGTAGGGTGGAGCTGAAGCCCAGGGATGAGGGCCCTCATTACCACCAGGAAAGAAGATCTGGGAGTGGATCATGTCCTTTGGACCTGAGATCCGAGAACTGAGACCCTCCTAGGTCCAGGGGAAAATTGATGCCAAGACACAAGGAGACCTCCATGGAACGCCAGGCCTGCAGTTCTTGAAAGGAGACAAGGAACTCCCTCCAGAACCAACAGAGAAAGCTTCCTCTTTTCACTGTTATAAATAGATGACTTTCTTCGTGTGTAAAGCTTTTTCCCAATGTTAAGTTTTTCCTTAGAATAGATTCCCAGAGGTGGGATTATTGAATTAAGGGTATAAAACCACTTGAGGCTTTTGTTACATATCAAAAAATCAGTTTCCAGAAATGTGTGTACCAATTTCCACTGCTATCAGCAAGGATGAAAGTGTGCATCTCACCATTTTGTCAGTCCTGTTTACTATCATCTGGCTAAAAATTTGCTAATTTGATAATGAAGAATGGTATTGTGTTTCACTTTGCATTTTATTTGATTTCTAGAAAAGTAGAACATCTTGTCACGTTAAGCAGCTGTATTTCTTATTTTGTGAATCGTCAATGTCCATTGTCCTATCTACTGGGGCCTGATAAGTTTGTATAAGTTCGTTATATATTAAAGATATTAACTTGTTGTGCGTAAAAAAGAAGACCCTAAAATGACATAGGTGATAGAATTAGTAGATAAGAACATTAAACAGCTATCATAGATATATCCCATATGTTCAAGAAAGTGGAGGAAAATGTAGTTATGGAAGATATAATAAAGAGCCAAGTAAAACTTCTATAGATAAAAATTATCTGGGATATAAATGTCTGGAATAAAAATTACACTGAATGGGATTAACATCACATTCAACAGTGCGGAAAAAAAAAAGAGTATTGAGCATGAAGACATAAAATCCAAAAGCCAACCGTTGTCAATGAGTTGATTCCAACTCATAGTGACCCTACAGGACAGAGTAGAACTGCTCCATGGGGCTTCCAAGGCTGTAAATGTATATGGAAGCAGAGTGCCACATCTTTTTCCCATGGATCCTCTGGTGGGTTCGAACCATCGACCTTTCAGTTAGAAGCTGAGTGCTTAACCACTGTACCACCAGGGATCCTTACTTGAAGACATAGCAATAGAAATTATCCAAAATGAAACACAGAGATATAAAAGACTGATTAAAAAAATAGAGCATCAATGAGCTGTGGTACGACTTCAAGTGAACTAATATATGTATAATTGGAATCTCAAAAGTGGTACACGGAATAAGAACAAAATATTTGAAGAAATAATTGTTGAAAATTTTCTGACTTTGATGAAAGTACAAACCCACAGATCTCAATGATCTCCTGGCACAAGAAGCATGAAGAAAACTACACCAAGGCACATCATAATCAAATTGGTTAAACATCTATGGCTTGATTCTGAATTTTGGCAGGTAGATAACTTTATTTTTCCTCAGGTTGTTTTCACACGTCTTGTGACCAAAGGCAACACACACACATGACTCTGCAGATGACATGTTTCACAGAGCACTAGCCAGGTGTGTACTGGAATTCCTTACCTTCCAAACATTCTAGATTTTCTTAGTAAGTTTCAGCTTTTTTTCCTCAAAATTTTTAAATCTTTATTTAAAATAATGACAGACTTGCACCAGTTATCTCTATGTGGATGATCTTAGATGTATATAAACCCAAAACGGGGTGGTTAGAAATAGGTTAGATATGCATTTTGCGTACATTGTTGAAAGGTGACATGAGTGGTATAAACAAGCAACCAGTCGATACTGTAGTTTACTATATGTAGTGATCTGCATTTTATTATTTTCATGTAATCCTTTATCTAATACATACAACATGTTACTGCTGTTGTTGGGTGCCGTCAAGTCAGTTCCAACTTATAGCTACCTTATGTACCACAGAATGAGACACTACCCAGTCATGCACCATGCTCACAATCGTTATACTTAAGCCCATTGTTGCAGCCACAGTGTCTATCCCTCTCGTTGAGAGTCTTCCTCTATTTCGCTTACCCTGTACTTTACCAAACATGATTTCCTTCTCCAGGGACTGATCCCTCCTGACAACATGTCCAAAGTATGTAAGATGTATTCTAGCCATTGTTGCTTCTAAGGAGCATTCTGGTTGTACTTCTTCCAAGACAGATTTGTTAGTTCTTTTGGCAGTCTTTGGTATATTCAATATTCTTTGCCAACACCGCAATTCACAAGTGTCTATTCTTCTTCAGTCTTCCTTATTCATTGTCCAGCTTTTGCATGCATATGATGAGAATCAAAATACCATGGCTTGGGTCAGGGACACCTTAGTCTTCAAGATGAAATATTTGCTTTTCAACGCTGTAAAGAGGTCTTTTGCAGCAGATTTGCCCAAAGCAATTCATTTTTTGATTTCTTGACTGCCGCTATCATTGGTGTTGATTGTGGATCCAAGTAAAATGAAATCCTTGACGATTTCAATCTTTTCTCTGTTTATCATGATGTTATTTACTGGTCCAGTTGTGAGGATTTTTGTTTTCTTTATGTTAAGGTGTAATCCATACTGAAGGCTGTAGACTTTGATCTTCATCAGTAAGTGCTTCAAATCCTCTTCACTTTCAGCAAACAAGGTTGTGTCATCTGCATAACTCAGATTGCTAATGAGTCTTACTCCAATCCTGATGCCCCATTCTTCTTCATATAGTCCAGCTTCTTAGATTATTTGCTCAGCATACAGATTGAATAGGTATGGTGAAAGTTTGGAAGACACTCAAAAGACGACTGGGGAAGAGCCGCCTCCTCAAAGTAGAGTCAAACTTAATGACATGGATGGAGTCAAGCTTTCAGGACCTTCACTTGCTGATGTGGCAAGACTCAAAATGAGAAGAAAAAGCTGCAAACATCCATTAATAATCAGAATGTGGAATGTACAAAGTATGAATCCAACAAAATTGGAAATCATCAAAAATGAAATGGAATGCATAAACATTCTTTGCATTTCCATATATATATTAGAACAAGCTTGCCAATTTCTATGAAAAGCCAGCTGAGATTGCATTGAATGTAAAGATAAATTCTGGGAGAATTTTATCTTGAGTTTTCCATTTCATGAACATAAACATATTTCCATCTGTTTAGATTTTCTTTCAATTTTCACAGCAGAGGTGGGGCCAAGATGGCAGAGTAGTCAGATGCTGCTGGTGGAACCTCTCACAGCAAAGACCTGAAAAAACAAGTGAATTGATTATATATGGCAATCTGGGGGCCCTGAACATCAAAGGCAGAGTTGAGGAACTGGACTGAGTGGCAGGAGGAGGGAGAGATGGTTGAGAAGCATCGAGGAGTTCCCCAACCTGACCCAGAGAGAGCCTGAGCCCTTCAGGCCTGATCACCTCAGGGGTGAGTGGAGAAGCAGGCAAGCAATGGTCCTTGGGAGGTGCATTTTCTGCACCGGGAGAGACCCAGAGCCAGAGAGTCTACATGGCTACCCAGAACCAATGAGAAGCAGCCCTGGATCAGAGAAAGATAAGTGCTTATGTACGGCTTACCGCACGAATTAAAAAAAAAAAAAAAAAACCCTCAGGGAAAAACCTCTCTCCCATTTACCTCCCCACTCTCAGCTCTACACTGGGTCCCAGACAAGCTTCAACACTGCCGAGTCCTCTGGGATGGAAGTAAGATCTGTCACTTGCCCGGAGCCATTCTCCCTGCCTTGGAGAGTGAACAAATTAACAAACAGGGGAAAAAATAAACTGCCAGCTCCCGTAAGCCAGGTACCCAGGGTAGGAACAGCTCCCTTTGCCTAGGCACAGGCTTAAGGGATCCACGGACTATGAGTGCCTTTCCCCCTGCATAGACTTGTGTGGACCCATTTCAACAGCATAGGCCCTCATTACTTCAGTACAACAGGGTATATACCGGAAGTCTAACTTCAACTGTTTCAGCTGTGAAGTGGCAGGTTCTTGACATTTGACACTGCCCATTAAGCAGGGTCTTCACCTACCCGCATCAGGGGTCTGAGGACTCGTGGCTCCACCCATGCCACCTAGCCACCTGCGATAGGGGTCCAAGAATAAGAGGTGCCCCCCAGTGGTTACAGCCAACAGCATTAGGTGCTCATGGTCTGGCTGCAAAACTCACCCACCTACGTGCTCTAGGGAACAGGGACACACTTTCCTCCTGGACACTCGGGGGCTGCCATCAGACCCCTGCCATTCTCAGAGTGTGCCCACTTGCTTCAGCCAGATGCCTATGCCTACACCAAACACCCATGCCTGTCAAGGACATTGAGAGCCTAAACCACACACTTGGTGACTATCTACCTGGGCATCTGAGCTGAATCCATACAAGAAGAGTGGGCAGACTCTTGAACTCACATACCTAGTAACAAATCTAACCACCTAGTGACAGGATATTAGAGCTTTAAAGGTGCCAATAATCAAACTACCTCATTCGAGCAGGCTACTTGGACATATTAAAAAAAAAAAAAACCTACGAAACAGTAAGCAAACATAAAATAAATAAATATAATAACTTATTGATGGCTCAGAGACAACAGTCAATATCAAGTTGCATAAAGAGGCAGTCCATGATGACTTCAGCAAGCTCCCAAAATAAAGAATCTAGAAATTTTAAAGAGGAGGGAAATTTCTTGGAATTACCAGAGGCAGAATACAAAAGATTAATATACAGAACTCTTCAAGAAATTAGGAAGGAAATTAAGCAAAACGAAGAACATGCAATAGAAGAAATTAAAAATATTAAGGAAGACCATAATGACAAATTTAACAGGCTGCAAGAATCCATAGAGAGAGAACAATTAGAAATCCAGAAGATCAATACAATTTCAGATTTAGACAACTCAACAGAAAGTCATAGGAGCAGAATTGAGGAAATGGAAGTCAGAACTAGTGAGACTGAAGATAAAAAACCAACTTATGAGGGAAAATCAGACAAAAGGTTTTTTTAAAAAATGAAGAAACCCTAAGAATTATGTGGGACTCTATCAAGAGGAATAACCTATGAGTGATTGGAGTACCAGAATGGGGGGTGGGGGATAACAGAAAATACGGAGAGAAGGGTTGAAGATTTGTTAGCAGAAAACTTCCCTGATATCATGAAAGATGAGAAGATATCTATCCAAGATGCTCATAGAACCCCACATATGGTAGGTCTCAAAAGAAAGTCACCAAGACATGCTATAATCAAACTTGCCAACATCAAAGATAAAGAGAATTTTAAGAGCAGCTAGGGATAAAAGAAAAGCCATCTACAAAGGAGAGGCAATAAGAATAAGTTCGGACTACTCAGCAGAAACCATGCAGGCAAGAAGGCAATGGGATGACATATATAAAACCTTGAAGGAAAAAAAAACCTGCCAGCCAAGAATTGTATATCCAGCAAAATTGTCTTTCAAATATTATGGTGAAATTAGGACATTTCCAGATAAACAGAAGTTTAGGGTATTTGCAAAAACCAAACCAAAATTACAAAAAATACTAAAGGGAGTCCTCCGGTTAGAAAATCAGTAACATCAGATAACAACCCTAGACTAGAACACAGGACAGAGCAACCAGATATCAACTCAGATAGGGAAGTCATAAAAATAAATCAAAGCTAAAACACTGAAAACAGGGAAACAGATGTCAATATGTAAAAGATGACAACACTAAAACAAAAAAGAGGGACTAAAAAAATGGAGACATAGATTTTTCATATGGAGAGGAAGTCAAGGCCATATAAAGAAATAAAAGACTGGCATAAACTTAGAAAAATGGGGGTAAATATTAAGGTAACTGCAAAGGAGACTAACAATCTTATAAGTCAAAATAAAAAACAAGAAAAATATAAAGACCCAGCAAACACAAAATCTACAACAACGAAAAAGATGAAAAGAAAATACATAAAGAAAAACGACTCAGCACAGAAAATTCAGTGGAACAAAGAAACTGTGAACAACACACACAAAAAGACATCAAAATGGCAGCACTAAACTCATCCCTATCAATAATTACCCTCAATGTAAATGGACTAAATGAACAAATAAAGAGACAGAGAGTGGCAGAATGGATTAAAAAAACACAATCCATGTATATTCTGCCTACAAGAGACACACCTTAGACTTAAAGACACAGACTAAAACTCAAAGGATGGAAAAAAAATATATATCAAGCAAACAACACTCGAAAAACAGCCGGAGTGGCAATATTAATCTCTGACAAAATAGACTTTAAAATAAATTCCGCTACAAAAGATAAGGAAAGACACCGTATAATGATTAAAGGATCAATACACCAGGAGGACATAACTATAATAAATATTTATGCACCCAACAACAGGGCTCTAAAATATATAAAACTCACAGCACTGAAAACAGAGACAGCTCCACAATAGTGGAAGGAGACTTCAACACACCACTTTCGGTGAAGGACAGAACATCCAGAAAGAAGCTCAACAAAGACAGGGAAGAGCTAAATGCTACCATCAACCAACTTGATCTCATAGACATATACCAAACACTCCACCCAACAGCAGCCAAGTATACTTTCTTTTCCAGCACACATGGTACATTCTCCAGAATAGATCACATATTAGACAATAAAGCAAGCCTTAACAAAATCCAAAGCATTGAAATATTACAAAGCATCTTTTCTGACCATAAAGCCATAAAAGTAGAAATCAACAACAGAAAAAGTAAGGAAAAAAAATCAAACACGTGGAAACTGAACAACACTTTGCTCAAAAACTGTTGGGTTATAGAAGAAATTAAGAATGGAATAAAGAAATTCATAGAATCAAATGAGAATGAAAACACATCCTACCAGAACCTTTGTGACACTGCAAAGCACTGCTCAGAAGTCAGTTTATAGTAATAAATGCACACATCCAAAAAGAAGAAAGGGCCAAAATCAAAACATTAACCCTACAACTGGAACTAGTACAAAAAGAGCAGCAAAAGAAGCCCTCAGGTGCCAGAAGAAAGGAAATAATAAGGATTAGAGCAGAACTGAATGAAATACAGAAGAGAAAAACAGTTGAAAGAGTTAAGACCGAAAGCTGGTTCTTTGAAAAGATCACCAAATGTTTTGTAGTTTTCCATATATTAGACTTAAATACGTTTTGTTAGATTTATGCCTAGGTATTATATTTTATAAGGGTCCCTGGTCGCACAGGGGTTAAGTGTTAGTCTGCTAACCCAAAGGTGGCGGTTTGAATCCACAAGCTGATCCACAGGAGAAGGATGTGGCAGAAAGATGTGGAAGTGTGCTTCCATAAAGATTACAGCCTTGGAAACCCCATGGGGCTGTTTTACTCTGTCTTGTAGGTTTGCTATGAGTTGGAACCCACTCGATGGTTTTGGTTTTTTGTTTATTGTATTTTATGACACTACTGTAAGTATTTTTTAAAATGTCACTTTCTTATTTTTCCTGCTAATATGTAAAGACTTAAATTGATTTTTGTATATTAATCTTATATTTTGTGACCTTGATGAATTACTGTATTAGCTTTAGTATCTGTTTATAGATTTGGTAGAACTGTCTAGGTAAATAATCTTACCATGTGAAAACAGAGAAAATTTTGCTTCTTTCTTCCCAATTTAGATTGTTAAAGTTTCTTTTTCTTGTTTTATTGCAGAACAACATTGAATAGAAGTGGTGAAAGTGGACATTCTTGCCTTGTTCTCAGTCTCGGGAGGAATTAGTTCAATCTCTCTCCTTTAATTAAATATGATGTTTCTGTAGGTTTTTCATAGATGCTCTTTACCTGTAACAGGGAGTTTTCTACTATTCCTGGCTAAGAATTTTCTTTCCTTATCTTTTTTAAATCATGAATGGGCATTAAATTTTGTCAAATACCTTTCTACATCTATTGAAATAATATGTTTTTTCTATTTATTCTGTTAATATGGTGAATTACATGACTGAGTTTAGACTATTGTAACAAACCTTGCTTTTCTAGGCTAAGCCCTACATGGTTGTGATGATCTATCATTTTTATATATTTCTGGATTTGATTTGTTAACATTTTGTAAAGGATATTTGCATTATTATTCATGAGCAATATTCATCTATAAACTTTTGTTCAGATGTCTTTGTCAAGTTTTGGTATTAGGGACGTGCTGACCTCATAAACAAATTCAGTACTTTTCTAAAACTTTTGAATTTACCAGAAAAATCATCAGGGCCTACAGTTTCCTTTGTAGAAGGTTTAGAAAACAAATTCAGTTTATTTAATAAGTATACAGCAATTCAAATTTTCTGTTTCTTCTAATGTCAATTTTTAGTAAACTGTATTTTAAAAAAATTGTTTGTTTCATCTAAATTTTCATGTTTTCTGGGATAAAGTTGTTTATTTTGTTCTCTGATTATCCTTTCAATGCATGTAGGGTTTCTGGTGATAACCACTTTCCATTCCTGATATTCGTAACTTGTGTTCTCTTTTATTTTTATTGATCATACCAGCTGGAGTTTTATAAATTTCTTTGTTGTCTGTGTTTTGTTGATTTCTGCTCTTATCTTCATGCTTTCTTTCCTTTTATTTACTTTGAGTTTACTTCATTCTAGCTTATTTGTTTTTATCATTGTAGTTAATTGAAGTTTACATTTCAAGTTAGTCTCCTATACAAAATTTTATACATACATTGTTATGTGACCCTAATTGCTCACCCCATTCTGCGACAGCACACTCCTCCTTTCTGCCCCTGATTCCCCATGTCCATTCAACCAGCTCCTAGCCCTCTCTGCCTTCCCATCTCACCTCTGGACAGAAGCTGCCCCTTTGGTCTCTTGTATCTACTTGACTAAGAGACACACTCCTCACGAGAATCACTGTTTGAAGAGTTGGCTTCGGAAATTGCTATAGTTCTGAGCAGATAGAGAGTCCAGGGGCCATACTTTCTGGGGTACCTCCAGTCTCAGTCAGACCATTAAGTCTGGTCTTCTTACTAGAATTTAAGTTATGCACCTCATCTTTCTGTTGCTCCATCAGGGACTCTCTGTTCTGTTCCCTGTCAGGGTGGTCATTGGTGGTAGCCAAGCACCATCTAGTTCAGGCTGATGAAGTCTCTGGTTTATGTGGCCCTTTCTGTCTCTTGGGCTAATGCTTTCCTTGTGTCTTTGGTGTTCTTCATGCTCCTTTACTCCAGGTGGTTGGGACCAATTGCTGCATCTTAGATGGCCGCTTGCAAGCTTTTAAGGCCCCAGACGCCACTCACCAAAGTAGGACGCAGAACATTTTCATAATAAGCTTTGTTATGCCAATTGAGCTAGATGTCTCCTAAAAGTATGGTCCCCAGACCGCTACCCCTGCTACTCTGTCTCTCAAAGTATTTGATTGTATTCAGGAAACTCTTAGCTTTGGTTTGGTCCAGATGTGATGACTTCTCCTGTAGTGTGTGCTGTCCTTCCCTTCATCTAAGATAATTCTTGTCTACTATCTAGTTAGTGAATAACCATCACCCTGCCTCCCTACCCTCCTAACCATCAAAGAATGTTTTCTTCTGTGTTAAAACCTTTTCTTGAGTTCTTATAATAGTGGTCTTATACAGTGTTTGTCCTGCTGGTGACTGACTAAATTCACTCAGCATAATTAAGTTCCAGCTTCCACCATGTTATACGATGTTTCACGGATTCATTGCTGTTCTTTGTCATTGTGTAATATTCCATTGTGTGGATATACCATAATTTGTTTATCCATTCATACATTGATGGACACTTAGGTTGTTTCCATCTTTTTGCTATTGTGAACAGTGCTGCAGTGAACATGGGGGTGCATATATCTATTCGTGTGGTGGCTCTTATTTCTCTAGGATATATTCCAAGGAGTGGGATAGCTGGATGGTATAGTACTTCTATTTCTAGGTTTTTAAGGAAGTGACAAATTGATTTCCAAAGTGACTGTACCATTTTACATTCCCACCAACAGTGTATAAATATTCCAGTCTCTCCACAACCTCTCCAGCATTTATTATTTTGTGTTTTTTGGATGAAGGCTAGCCTTGTTGGGGTGAGATGATATCTCATTGTAGTTTTGATCTGCTTTTCTCTAATGGCTAATGATCGTGAGCATTTCTTCATGTGTCTGTTAGCTGCCTGAATATCTTCTTTGGTGAAGTGCCTGTTCATATCCTCTGCCCATTTTTAATCGAGTTATTTGTCTTTTTGTTGTTCAGGTTTTGTAGTATCTTGTAGATTTTAGAGATTAGACGCTGATCGGATTTGTCATAGCCAAATTTTTTTTCCCAGTCTGTAGGTTGTCTTTTTACTCTTTTGGTGAAGTCTTTTGATGAGCATAAGTGTTGATTTTTAGGAGCTCCCAGTTATCTAGTCCCTCTTCTAGTGCTTGTGCATTGTTACTTATGGTTCGTATTCTGTTTATGCCATATATTAGGGCTCCTAGCAATGTCGCTATTTTTTCTTCCATGATCTTTATTGTTTTTGATTTTATAGAAGTCTTTGATCCATTTTGAGTTAGTTTTTGTACATGGTGTGAGGTATGGGTCTTGTTTCAGTTTTTTTTGCAGATGGATATCCAGTTATGTCAGCACCATTTGTTAAGAGACTATCTTTTCCCTAATTAATGGACTTTGAGCCTTTGTCAAATATTAGCTGCTCGTAGGTGGATGAGCTTATATCTAGATTCTCAACTCTGTTCAATTGGTCTATGTATCTGTTGTTGTACCAGTACCAGGCTGTTTTGACTACCGTGGTAGTATAATAGGTCCTAAAATCAGGTAGTGTAAGGCCTCCCACTTTGTTCTTCTTGAGTAAAGCTTTATTTATTCGGGGCCTCTTCCCTTTCCATATGAAGTTGGTGATTTATTTCTCCATCTCATTAAAAAATGCTGCTGGAATTTGGATGGTGATTACTTTGTATCCGTAGATTGCTTTGGGTAGAATTTACATTTTCACTATGTTGAGTCTACTATACACGAGCAAGGTATATTTTTCCACTTATGCAGGTCTCTTTTAGTTTCTTGCAGTAGTGTCTGGTAGTTTTCTCTGTATAGATCTTTTATGTCTCTGGTTAGATTTATTTCTAAGTACTTTATCTTCTTGGGGGTTATTGAAAATGGTATTGATTTGGTAATTTCCTCTTCAAGGTTCTCTTTGTTGGTATCAAGGAATCCAACTGATTTTTGTATGTTTATCTTGTATCCTGAAACTTTGCTGAAATCTTCCATTAGTTCCAGTAGTTCTCTTGTGGAGTATTTGGGGTTTTCTGTCTATAAGATCATATCATCTGCAAATAGAGATACTCCGACTTCTTCCTACCAATCTGGATGCCCTTTAGTCTTTTTTATAGTATAATTTTTCTGGCTAGCACCTCCAGCACAATGTTGAATAACAGTGGTAATAAAGGGAATCCTTGTCTAGTTCCCTTTCTCAAGGGGAATGCTTTCAAAGCCTCTCCATTTAGAATGAGGTTGGCTTTGGCTTTGTATAAATACCCTTAATTATATTGAGGAATTTCCCTTCTATTCCTATTTTATTGAGAGTTTTTATCATGAATATATGTTGGAGTTTGTGAAATTCCTTTTCTGCATCGATTGATAAGATCATGTGGTTCTTGTGTTTTGTTTTATTTATGTGATGGATTACATTGATTGTTTTTCTAATGTTGAACCATCCCCGCATACCTGGTATAAATCCCACTTGGTCATGGCGAATTATTTTTTTGTAATGTTGCTGAATTCTATTGGCTAGAATTTTGTTGAGGATTTTTGGGCCAATGTTCATCAGGGATATTGGTCTGTAATTTTCTTTTATGTGGTGTCTTTACCTGGTTTTGGTATCTGGATTATGCTGGCTTCATGGAATGAGTTTGGGAGTATTCTATCCTTTTCTATGCTCTGAAATTCCTTTAATAGAAGTGGTGTTATCTCTTCTCTGAAAGTTTTGTAGAATTCTCCAGTGAAGCCATCTGGGCCAGGGCTTTTTTTGAGGGAGTGTTTTAATAACATTTCCAATCTCTTCTTTTGTTATGGGTTTATTTAGTTGTTCCACCTCTGTTTGTGTTAATTTCGGTAAGTAGTGAGTTTCTAGATATTTGTCCATTCCTTCTAGGTTTTCAAATTTGTTACAGTACAATTTTTTATAGTCATCTGTTATGATTCTGTTAATTTCACTTGAGTCTGTTGTGATATCACCCATCTCATTTCTTATATGGGTTATCTGCCTCCTCTCCTGTTTTTCTTTTGTCAGTTTGGCCAATGGTTTATCAATTTTGTTCATCTTTTCAAAGAACCAGCCTTTGGGCGTGTTAACTCTTTCAGTTGCTTTCTATTTCATTTAATTCTTCTCTAATTCTTATTATTTCCTTTCTTCTGGCGTCTGAGGGTTTCTTTTGCTACTCTCTTTCTACTTGTTGCAGTTGTAGGGTTAATATTTTGATTATGGCCCTTTCTTCTTTCTGGATGTGTGCATTTATTGCTGTAAACTGACCCTGAGCAGTGCTTTTGCTGTGTCCCAAAGGTTCTGGTAGGATGTGTTTTCATTCTCGTTTGATTCTATGAATTTCTTTATTCCATCGTTAGTTTCTTCTATAACCCAGTAGTTTTTGAGCAAGGTGTTGTTTGGTTTCCATGTGTTTGATTTTTTTTTCCTTGCTTTTTCTGTTGTTGATTTCTACTTTTATGGCTTTATGGCCAGAAAAGATGCTTTGTAATATTTCAATGTTTTAGATTTTGTTAAGGCTTGCTTTATTGTCTAATATGTGGTCTATTCTGGAGAATGTTCCATGTGTGTTGGAAAAGAAAGTATACTTGGCTGCTGTTGGGTGGAGTGTTCGGTTTATGTCTATGAGATCAAGTTGGTTGATGGTAGCATTTAGCTCTTCTCTGTCTTTGTTGAGCTTCTTTCTGGATGTTCTGTCCTTCTCCAAAAGTGGCATGTTGAAGTCTCCTACTACTATTGTGGAGCTGTCTATCTCTCTTTTCAGTGTTGTTAGAGTTTGTTTTATGTATTTTGGAGCCCCGTCTTTGAGTGTGTTAATATTTATTATAGTTATGTCCCCCTGGTGTATTGACCCTTTAATCATTTATAGTGCCCTTACTTATCCTTTGCAGTGGATTTTACTTTCATGTGTATTTTGTCAGAGATTAGTATTGCCACTCCTGTTCTTTTTTGAGTGCTGTTTGCTTGATACATTTTTTTTCCATCCTTTGAGTTGTAACCTGTTGTGTCTTTAAGCCTAAGGTGCATCTCTTGTAGGCAGCATTTAGATGGATCATGCTTTTTTATCCAGTCTGCCACTCTCTGTGTCTTTATTGTTGCATTAAGTCCGTTTACATTCAGCATAATTATTCATAGGTATGAGTTTAGTGCTTGTCATCTGGATGTCTCTTTTTGTGGGTTGTTCACAGTTTCTTTGTTCCCCTCCGTATGAAAAATCAATGTCTACATTTTTTAAGTCCCTCTTTTTTGTTTTAATATTGTCCTTTTTTACATATAGATATCTCTGTTTCCTTATTTTCAGTGTTTTAGCTTTGATGTATTTTTGACTTCCCTATCTGAGTTAAAATCTAGTTGCTTTGTGCTGTGTTCTAGGCTTTTCTTAGACATCTTGTTTTTATTGACTTCTGATTTAATTCTTTTAAACTTATTAAGACTTGTTTTATAGCCCAACGTATGTGAGCTGTCTTGGTGAATGTGCCATGAAAATTTGAAAAGAATATACTTGTAGATTTGGTATTCTATAAATGTCAGATCAATGTGGTTGATAGTGTTGTTTGGTTCTTCTATGCCCTTACTTATTTTTAATTTAGTTGTTCCATAACTTGTTGAGAGAGGGATGTTAAACTCTCCTGCTGTAATTGTGGAATTGTCTATTTCTTCCTTTAATTCTGTATATTTCTGGCTTCATGTATTTTGACACCCTGTTATTAAGTTCACATGCATTTCTAATTGCTATGTTCTCCTGATGAATTGTCCCTTTTTCATTAAGAAATATCCCTCTTTAATCTTTGTCTTGAAGCCGTGACAACTTTCATATGTTTGTTTAATTTCAAGCTATCTGTGTTTTTATACTTAAAGTGTGCTCTTACGGACAGCATGTACCATAGATTTGTTGTTAAATCCACTCTCCTTTTTCTGCTTTTTTAATTGAAGTGTTTAGATCATTAACATTTCATATAGTAGTTAGTATGATTGGATTTAGAACTACCATTTTATTATTTGTTTTCTGTTTGTGTCTTTTCATGTTTTTGCTGTTCTTCTGTTATCTTTTGCTGCATTCTTTGGGATTTTTGCAATATCTTCAGTATTCCATTTTAACTTATTTATTGGCTTTTTTACTATATCTGGTTGCATTGCTCCTTTAATGATTGCTTTAGAAATTACAATATACTTTCTTAACATTTCAGCATCTACTTAGAGTTGATATTGTACCGCTTAAAGTAAGTGTAGATTCCTGGCAACTATATAGGACCCTTTGCCCCTCCACCAACTTTGTGTTACATTTGTCATATACACCTGCATATACAACTATCAATGAGTTTATTACACCTACACTCATTGATCATTCTACCCGATAATGTAACTTTTGCTTTCAACATTCATATATTTTTTTGAAAAACATAGGAGGAAAAATAGCTATTATACAGATAGTCATCTTTGCATTTGTTCTTCCTTCATTCCTGAGGATTGAGGTTTGCCCCTGGTATCATTTCCCTTTAGCCTAAAGCAATTCCTTTAATACTTCTTATTAAAAAAGACTGGCTGTTAATGAATTATCTTAGCTTTTCTTCTTGGGGAATATGTTTATTTTACCTTTACTTCTGAGAGATTCTTTCTTTGGACATAGAATTGTGTTGAGTTTTTTTCCTTTCATCATTTTAAAGATGTTATTTCCCTGTCTTCTGGCTTCTGTAGTTTCTGCAAAGTAGGCTGCGGGTTTAGGAATTGTTTCCCTATAGATAATGTATTATATTGTATCTGTTTTCAAGTTTTTTTCCCTATATCTTTTGTTTTCAGCAATTGGATTATGATGGGTCTGTGTGTGTATGTATGTATTTTCAAGCTTATTCTGTTTGTAGTTCACTAAGGCTCTCGAATTTGTAAATTTATGTCTATTTACATAAAATGGTAAAGACATTTTTTATCTCTTCTAAATACACTCACTAGAAAAAGAAACCTGATAGTAGGGAAAATTATTCCAATGACCAAGTTTTTGAGTATGAAACGAAGATTCCAGAACTAACTCCCAATCAATTTCATGTGATGCGATTATAAGTGGACCTGTACAAATGTGAATTTTTTAACACTCTGCCAAGAAATCCTTCAAGAACTTTATCCATCTCCCTTGGCAACAAGACAGCTTTTCAGTACACTGACTAGAGTGCAACCTAATACCAAACTCTGGATTAGTCACCTATTGCTACTGTACCAAATTGCCACAAATCTAATGGCTTAAACACACACACACACACAAATTTATTGCCTTACAATTCTAGAGGTCAGAAGTCTGAAATGTGTTCTGTGCAGGGCTAGATTAAAGCATGTGAGGGCTCTAAACGCTGATAATTTGTGGTGTCCTTTCCTCTGCTGACTCCGGCATTCCAAGGAACATGTGAGTTACGTATATACATGTGTGTATATGTGTGTGTGTCTTAGCTATTCATGAAGTAACTTCCTTTTAAATGTGACTATAATATTAGTGATTGAACACAAAAGTGGCATATGTCCTATTAGCAGAAAGAGATGAACTGGACTATAAAAATCTTAGTGGATGTGGGGTACTAACACTTTCATTGTATAACTAATTTTCTACAAAAAGAATATTCTCCATATTCTACTACAAAGAAAATGAGTCAGTGAACTTAGTTGTTTCAACAACCCATGTAAAATTCTGCTGATCTCCCACAGCAAATAATTGACTTTAACTATTTTTGCTTTAAATGGCTCATACTTCAATTTGGATGCTTATTTCATAATAAATGTTATAATTATAAATGAACAAACAAAATGATGTTTTAAAAGAAAATTTGAAGATCAGAAAAATATTACAACAAATTACTGTATTTTATTTTTAGGTAGATCTTTCATCTCTAACATGTTATAATTAAAAGTATTTCTTTCTATTTTTTGGTCTTGCAAATTCTTCAGTGATTTAATCACAATTCAGCTGCCGAACACCATCTACTTCCATACATAATAAGGATAAGTATGATGGTTAAGATTGTGTGTCACCTTGGCTGGGCCATGATCAGTGTTTTAATGTAATCACTCCCATGACTGAATATAGTGTGAGTAGCCAATCAGATGAAAGGGAGTCTCCTTGGGGGTGTGGCCCGCATCTGTATATAAGCAGACATTCTGGCTTTTTGCTCTCTCTGGATCCTGCAGCTGCTTGCTGTTGTCTCATCTCCCGTTCTTGGGACTTGAACTGTCAGCTTATCTGCCGAACCTGGGATTCGTCGATCTGTACAGCCTGTGAGTGGGAGCCCTGCTCTCCGACCTGCTGATCTTGGGCTTGCCAGCTTCTGCAGCTGTTTGACTTGGGAGAGGCCTCTACCCTTATCCATGGACTTGGGACGTTCTAGCCTCTACAATCACGTGAGCTGTTTCCTTGATATAATTTCTCTCCATATATATATTTATACACTTTACTGGTTTTGCTTCTCTAGAGAACCCAGCCTAAGACAATAATAAAGAGAGTCTTTCCTGAATCATTCATGTATGTTGAGGTTTTTGAGTCTGTAAAGGAATGAAAATCAGTTTTGTTTTGTGCAGTTTGTGATCATTAAAGTTAGGAATATGGCTAAAGCAATTTCAACATTGGGAACAATTTCAACATTGGGAAATACACATTATATTTTGTCTTCTATTATGGAAGCATACATGACTACAAGAACAAAATTTGTCTTTCCTGAATCTGCAAACTTAGTTCTCATGTAAGAATGACATTGTGGCACTTTTCTATAAAAGTTTCTATTTAAGTCATACGGATGAGCCTGCACTAATTTCTTGGATGCCTTCTTGCATTCTTCATCAGGTATATCAACATTGTTTAAGAAGGAAAATCTATCAGAAAGAACTTCATACACGTTCACCCTTCTTTTCATGCAAGATTGAAGTATGTCAATGATGGTGTATTATGTGGTTAGCAGAAATTGACCTCTAGCATTCAATGATACTTCTGGAGCACGTCCATCGATTTACTTGTTTCTTTCTAATACATCTGTGATAGAAAACTGCTTGATAATCAGTATTTGGCAGTATTTGTATTGTTGTGTTTTCAAATTTTTCAAAATCTTCTCTTAAATTATGTAAATATCCTGTTAATGACCGGTAGAGAGCTGTGCATGCCTTCAATTTACTTATGAATCTTGGGGAGCTTGTCTCCTCTGATGAAAATATTATAATATGTTATTCCTCATAACCGACATAAATACATACTCTAGTGTTTGCAGTTTGTTGGCAATGTTTTCAGTTTCTCTTTTGGTATCTGCTTTTTGTGTCTTGTCTTCAGCAATATTTTACAAGGTGTCTAGAATCTGAGAGTACGATTCCAAGATTGCACTCATTGCTGAAGCATGGGCTTCCCAACGTGTATTAGAAAGACAATTTAATACTCCATCGTTGCTTAAGTATGTTTTAAGAGCTGCCTATTGGTGAGCAGAGGCAGCAGAAACAGTGTACAGTAACTGAAGAGTAGGAAAAAAATCAGCTGCTTCTGGAGAACAATCTACTGCAGCTACATCCTTCAAGATGAAGTGAATGTGCAGCACATGGTATGAAAATGGCATATTCATTACGTTCTAAAATTTTTTGCCTTTATAAATTTGCATGCCTTTATAACATCCTAATGTATCATCAGCATTGTTATAGGACTAGCCTCTGCACATAGAAAAATCACTTTTGCAAACTTCAAATAAATAGTGAAGAACTTGAAAAATTAATCCAGAAACAAGGATCTGTATTTCTGTTATTTATGGAGTCTGCAGATGCAACAATTTCAGATTATAAAACAGTTTCACTTTCTACACTACAAATTTTTTTTTTTTTTTTTTTTTTTTACTACAGCAAGGAATGGATGCAGGATTTGGAACAAATTCTGTTATATTCATATTGCTGTTAGTAGTTTCAGCACTAGCGGTACCAGCACAACAATTTGCACCCATTAAAACCGAGCGTTCAATAGAAAAAGTTTCTTCTGATTCATTACATTTTAAAAAGGAAGTTAATTTTGGAATTGTCTTTAGGAATTCACAAATCTTTTTCTTTTTATCATCTGTGAGCTTTCAGTTTTATACTTCACTTAGTTCAAATTTTAATTTTTAGATTTGGTTGTGCCTTAGTAAATAAATTTGAATAATTGAAAATAAATACGATTTATAAAACAAGTAAAATTTATAAAACGAAATTTGCGTTCAAATATGGACATTAACACAAAAATTTATACTTGAAAATTAGTAAGTAAAAAATATTCACTGAAAACATGTAAATTTATTCTTGGGGTCTGAGATAGTCAAAAGACATAGTATTTACAAGGTAGTCAAAAATAATTTCATTTATGTACAATGTTTGTTCATGAGCCCTTTGCATATCTCCGTGAGTGTTTTTGGTCTTGAAATAATAGTTAAAAACTTGCACAATATCTTGTTGTACCTTGATGCTGCATCTTCACAGCTCATCGGACTACTGTTGATACCGGACAGGGGTGAGAATGATGGCAAAAAGCATGATACAAATACAAGGGTATGCTCAGTCTGAAGATGCATTTTGGTTCCCTTTGGGCAGAACCAGATATACCATGAGTCACATGATTATAGCACTGCTGGGGTGTTCTTCTGTAATCTACAAGACAGAACTACATGTGATCTGTCTGAAATGAAAAGGAAAATACAATTGTTATTGTGCACAAAATTTATAAAACGGCATCAGTTTCATTTAGTGCCCTGCCATTTGCCTTCCACCATGGCACTTGCTTTTCCTGGTATCTTGTCAGCTTGGCATCTATGGGTCTTGGCTTTGGAAACTGGTGCCCCTGTTTTGTTGATGCTGTAAACATGCTTACCAAGCTTATTGGATAATCTGTCCCTGGTCCTATGGGTCTAAACTCAAGATGTTGGCAGAGTTGCATTCTTTCTGGAGACTCTGGTGGAGAATTCATTACTTGACTTTTCTGGCATGTAAAAGCTGGATGATGAATAAGGAAAACCAAAGAGGAATTTCTGCCTTTGAATTGTAGTGTTGGCGAAGAATATTGAATACACCATGGACTACCAGAAGAACAAACAAATCTGTCTCGGAAGAAGTACAACCAGAATGGAAGGATGGAGAGACTACTTTTCACATACTTTGGATATATTAACAGGAGGCATCCGTCCCTGGAGAAGGACATCATGTTTGGTAGAGTAGTGGGTCAGGGAAAGAAAGGAAGACCCAACCAGATGTATTGACACAGTGGCTACAACAGTGCGCGCAAGCGTGACAATGATAGTGAGGAAGGTGCAAGACCAGGTAGTGTTCTGTTGTACTTGACTCTGAACTGACTCCACATCACCTAACAACAACAACAGAGGCCACCCGTGTTCTTTGGTTCACAGCTGCATCACTCTGACCTCTGCTTCTGTTGTCTCATTTCCTTTTCTGACTCTGGCCCTCCTTTCTCCCTCTTATGAGGAACTTGTGATTATACTGGGTCCGCTCAGAAAATCCGCATTAATTTTCCACTGCAACATCCTTAACTTAATCAAATCTGTAAGGCAACATATTCACAACTTTCAGATATTGTGACATGGATATCTTTTCTGGGGCATTACTACACCTGCCACAGTCTGTCCTCAGGTCTCCAAAGATTCACATCTGACTCACATGCAAAAACTTTCATCCCAGCATCCTACCAAATCTCAATCCATCATAGCATCAATTCAAAGTCCAAAAATTTCATCAGCTCAAAAGTCCCAAATCTTATCTTCTAAGTTCTCTAAATTAGATACGGGTGAGGCTCTGGGTATAATCCATCCTGAGATACAATTTCCCTTTATATGTGAATCTGTGAAATTCAAGAAACAAGTTATCTGCTCCAAAAAATACAATGGTGGGACAAGTATAAGATAAAAGTTATAGATATTCCAATTAAAAAAGGGATAAAATTGAATGAAAAAAAGGAGTCTCTGGTCCCAAGAAATGTCTAAATTCAGCCAAGCAAACAACATTAAGTTTCAAGGCCTGGAATTAATGCTCTGTGGTTTGATGTCTCTGCCATTGGAGTCATCCTCTTGGAATCATTCTTCCATTTTTATGAAGGGTAGTGTGTTTGCAGCTGAGCAGTTTTATCAGCATGTTTCCTGCCTGTAGAATGTGAGATAAGTATTAAAGGGTATGAGATTTATTGAGGGATTCATTTTCAGGAGGGGAAAAGGAAAATAGCCAAGGAATCATGTGTTCTTAGGTAGTCTAGATTTGGCCTGACCCATGTGACAGGGGCACTGTGGTGTAAGTCGCATAGCAGTGTTGTTCTTGAGGCAAGGTGCTTGTACTCTTGCACCTTCCACTCACTCCAATCAGTCATTGGCTGCTGCTGGGAATGGAGTGATGACATAATCTACTAGGTGGCTCCAAACCAAGGGCAATTCACTGAGAAGGTCACAGGATAAACCACTGAGGGGTTGGCTGCAGTGGCTGTAAAAGGGAAGTGGGAAAAGTGAAGAAATTAGCAGGGTTACCAAGATTATGTATTACTGTAAAATAATTAGGTGAGTGGAAGATACTCTAGGTTTGTAATTTTACAACTGAAGTGTGAATGTCCCATATGTCATCTCTTATTTAAGGCAAAAGGACAGATTTTATATACTTGCTAGTATAAATCACTTATTTTACTTTAATGCTTGGGACTTTTTTTCTGTGATTTTAGATAATACTCAGTGTTGTTGAAAAGATTAAGTACTTGGCCCAAGACAATTGTTCAATAATAAGAATAATGATAAAATTGTGGACCCTAGGTGGCACATTTGTTTTGTGATAGACTGCTAGCCTAAGAGTTGGAAATTCCAACCTACCTAGCAGTACCACAGAAGATAGGACGGGTGATCTGCTTTCATAAAGATTACAGCCAAGAAGACCCTATGGAGCAACTTTACTTTGTAATATATGGGGTAGCTATGCATTAGAATTGACTCCCTGGCAACTAAAAACAACAACAATGGTAAAAGCAACAATGATAGTGAACTTTAATGATTGCTTATTTATGTGCTAGATATCTTTCTAAAGTATTTTATGTATATTTACTCATCAAGTCCTCCTATCAACTCTATTAGATAGACTTATTAATATTTCCACTTCACATATTGGAAACTGAGGCCCAGTGAGGTAAAGCTATTTGACAAAGTTCCCTTAGAAATTAAGAAGTGCAGCTGAGGGATGAATACAGGTGGTGTGACCTAGTTCAACATGGTCTCACTCAAAATGAACAGAGGTGAGGTCTACACATAGTTAGGGGACAATTTTCTAATCACAAGCAGCTCCAGGTTATGAAAGTCCAGCTTGCATACAACCTGTAGTTAAGAACCATCACCAGTAAATCCTATTATATTCAAAATCTTAGGTACATACAATGGTTCGTAATAACAAAGGACACTACTTTTCATTTGCATCAGAATATTATTACTGCTACTGTAAAATTATGTTAAAGATTTTTAGTGTATCTGGATGTCTTAGTCACTTAGTGCTGCTATAACAGAAATACCACAAGTGGATGGTTTTAATGACGAGAAGTTTATTTCCTCACAGTTAAAGTAGGCTAAAAGACTAAATTCAGGGCATCACCTCCAAGGGAAGGCTTTCTCTCTCTGTTGGCCTTCTTCTCTTCGGTGTTCCCTTGAACTAGGAGCTTTTCTGTGCAGGGACACCGGTCCAAAGGACACATTCTCCTCCTGGCACTGTTTTCTTTATGGTATGAGGTCCCCCTGTCTCTTTGCTCACTTCTGTCTTTTATATCTCAAGAGTTTGCCTCAGGACACAATCCAGTCTTGTAGATTCAGTCCTGCCTTACTAACACAACTGCCACCCATACTCCGTCATTAACATCATAGAGGCAGGATTTACAACATATAGGAAGATCACACAATACCAAGAATCATGGCCTAGCCAAACTGATATACACATTTTTTGAGGGACATAATTCCAACTATGACACTGGAAGTGTTTAATGTTTTCTGCACATAGAGAGGAACTCTATAATACTGTACTATATGCTAAGACAAACGTTTGACATACTGACATTAGATATGAACCTTACCTAACTGTTCTGATTTACATGCAAATCTGTTTCTACTTTACTTAATAAGAGAAATCCAATGTATTGGCATGTCTAATAGATACAAAAGTTTCTAATGCTCACAGTCAGGTATAAAACAGTTCCTAGACAGGCATCGGTCTGCAGATCACAATCTGAACAGCAGTAATGGGATCACCATGAGCTGGAATGAACTTGACTTTACCTAACAACAACAATGAGGATATAGGATGTACTGGAGGTGGAGCCCTGGTGGTGCAGTGGTTAAAAGATCAGCTGCTATCCAAAAGATTGGTTGTTGGAATCTATCAGCTGCTCCTTGGAAACTCTATGGGGCAGTTCAACTCTGTCCCATAGACTCACTATTAGAGTTCACTCGAGAGCAATGGGTTTGGTTTTTTTTTTTGCAGGTGAGAAGATAGTCAAGGAAATTCTTCTTCCTCCTCTTTTCTGTTTAAATTAAGGCTAGATTCACATAGAGTGAAATACATAAAAATTATTCAGTTTGATGAATAATACATACATATGCACCATGGAACCAACATCCAGACCAAGATAAAGAAATTTTGACCTCCCAGGAGCTCCCTTGTCCCTCATCCCAATCAATTCCAATCTTCTGACATCTACTAGCATAGATTAGTTTTTTCCTGTGCTTCAAAATATAATAAATGAAATCATATGTGTTCATTTGAGTATGAATTCTTTCATTCAATATGTTTTTTATCAGATGCATCCATACTGTGTCTAGTAGCAGTATTTCTTTCTTAGTCTTCCGTCATATTTCATTGTATGAATACTGGACATCAGACTTTTGTCATTCATTTTACTGTTGGTATACATTTGAAACGGCTAATGCTGCTATGAACATTCTTGTATATGTCTTTCAAGGGCAATAACCATGCATTTTTCTTGGGGCTAATTGCAGCTGTGGGCTCACTGGGTTGTAGACGTATGTATATTTTGTTTGAGACAATATTTCCAAATAGTGTATCCATGTGGATGTACCAGTTGACTGTCTCATCAGCAATGTATGAAAGTTTCAGTTGAGTATTGTTAGAGCTACTTGATATCATCAGTTATTTTAACTAAAAAAATTTTGGAGAAAAGTAGTATTATTTCAGTTTGTTTATTAATTTGCATTTAAGTATATTCTTTAGTGAGGTATATGTTTAGTCTTTGCTCTTGCTTATTGCATTTCATTCTGTTTTTTCAGTGTTTCATAGGAGTTGTTCGTATAGTCTACATAAGGGTCCTTTGTCAAATGTAAGTATTGAAATACCTTCTCCTAGACTGTGGTTAGTCCCCTCTTCTTAAGGAGAAGGGGACTTGAAAAACTGTGTAAGAAGAGAAAAAAAGAAAAAGTGGACAGAGAGACGTTGAAAAAACGAGAGAAAGTTTCATCATAGATCTTTCCTGGTGCTTGCAGGAGAAAATGGGCAAGGCAATTTATTTGGGTGGGAACCTTGAAGTGGGATAATGGAGTGGAATGTCCTAGGAGCAGAAGGTATTTTTTTGGTCTGCTATCTCTTTACTTCGAATCCATCCACCCTATAGGACAGTGTAGAACTTTGAACTGCCCCATAGAGTTTCCAAGGAGCACGTGATGGATTTGAACTGCCCACATTTTGTTTAGCAGACGCAATGCTTAACCACTATGTCACCAGGGTTTCCTGGTGTAGTTTAGAGGTTTAGAAATAGTGAGTTGTGAAACAGTGGATTTTGTCTCTGGTCAACTGTTGAACCTGTCAAAACCCAATAGAGATATGGCTAATATTTAAAGGAGGATCTTCATGACTTTTCTGTCTTAAGAGAGTTGTGACTCAGTAGGAGAGTGTCCTTTCCTTGAAAGGGTTTCAAACCATACACATTCATCTGCTTTTTACAATTTCCAACAATTCTGGACTTTTTACTTTTTTAAAATAATTTTCACGTAGTCATAGTTATTCAAAATATTATCCAATGGATAGCCTTGAAATGTTTTCCAGTTTATACTCTCTGCATCTCCTCACCACCAGGGCACCTGTGTCAACACAAGGAAGACAATGAAAAAGGAAGGAAATAGACAGAACAGAACTGGCTTGCTCAGGATTTCCTCAATTCGAAGCAAGAAGCCCCCCACCGCATTAATGTGCTCATTAAAATTCTGTTCCCATTGAAGAGCAGGACAGAAAAAGAAGGACTGAAAGAAGAGAAAACGAACAGGCTTTATCATTTCTTTTGAAATTTCCTCAGTTTTCCGAGCAGTGTTTGGAGTGTGAAGGAGCCAGCTGTTACCAAGCAGAAAAGCTTCGCCCCGTTTTACCTATTCCCCCCTTCTTCGTCGCCCTCTTCGTCCTCTACCAACTTATCCACGGTCTGCGAAAATTGGTTCCCATTTTCAGACATGGACAGCAACGGAGCCCTTATGTTTTGTCTGAGTGAGTGCGTAACATAGAATAAGTTAATACTAAGTATTTGAAAACAGTAGCCATGATAACATTTTGAAAGAACGACTAAAACTAACTTTTCTAGGTTGCCGAAATAGCTCAGTTGGGAGAGCGTTAGACTGAAGATTTAAAGGTCCCTGGACACTCTGGTTGTATAGTGGTTAAGAGCTACGGCTGCTAACCAAAAGGCTGGCAGTTTGAATCTACCAGGGCTCCTTGGAAACCCAATGGGGTAGTTCTACTCCGTCCTATGCGGTCACTACGAGTCTGAATCGACTCAGTGACTATGGGTTTTGGTTTGGTCTGATCTAGGTTTCGGCAACTTAAGTCACTTTTGTATAATTACTTTCTTAAAAAACGTTTGCATTCCTAGACTGGATTCTAATAAAACTGAATAGTACAGATATCCGATGCAGAACTATTAACAAACGAAATGAAACAAAACACCTGTAATTGTCTAGGAGCGTTGGTGATGCAGTAGTTGAGCATCCGGCTACTAACAAAACGTTGGCGGTTCGAACCCACCAACTGCTCAAGGAGAGAAAGACGTGGCAGACAGCTTCAGTAAAGATTTACGGTCTTGAAAACCGCGTGGGGCAGTTCTACCCTGTCCTAAAGGGTCGCTATGAATGAGAATCGACTGGACGGCAATGGGTTTGATTTGGTTTGGCCTAGAGGTCTTCCTTGAAGTGCTAACTGACATTTTGCGTATTTTACTTAAAATTTAAAAAATAAGGAACTGAAATTCAATGAGGAAACCTAGGAACTGATGGTACCAGGACTCCAATATGCTACATGCTGTTGCACTTATGATTCATTTCTGTTCTAATACTATGTATTATATGCGTGAGGGTGACTGGGGTAAAGGGATGTTTTCAATCACAAGAAATGTTTAAAACTCCTGTAGAAAAACAATCACTACACTATATAAGGAAGGTCCCCAGGTGACACACGTGGTTTGCACTCCATAACCTAATGGTAACCGAAAGCTGACAATGGGAAATTACGCTGCGGCATCGTGGAAGAAAAGGCCTGGGAATCCACTTCCTTAAAAATTGTTGTTCGTTGCTATCCAGGTGATTCTGACTCATGTTGACCCCATGGGGTGACCCCATCTGTGGGCTGGAATTTTAAATGAAGCAGATGGCCAGGTCTTTTCTTCCACTAGAACCACCAATCTTTAGGTTAGCAGTTAAGTTCAATTGTGCACCTGGTCATCCGTAAAGATTAAACCCCAAACACAAAACCATTGCGATGGAGTCAATTCCAACTCACAGCTGTAATCTTTCTGGGTAGACTGCCTTTTTTCTCCCGCCTAGCGGCTAATGGGTTCGAACCGGTAAGCTTTTGGTTAGCAGTTCATTGCTAAACCACCAAGGCAGCTCCCTACATATTACAGTCAAAGAAATCTTATGGAGCAGTTCTTCTCTGTAACACATGGGGTCTCCATGAGTTGGAATCGATTTGATAGCAACTGAGGAATACCCAATCCAGCATCAACGGGGAATTTCTTATCCTTCTCCATTCCAATTTGGTGTTTTCCTTCTATCTCCCACAATGACAGCTCTGGTTTCCAACAACCTCAGTATGTGTGCTCATTTTCTCAAGCCTAAAATTTACACAAAATAATATCAAAATTTATACATCCATAGCATTATTTTAACAAACAAACAAACAAAACACTTCTATGTGGATTTTAATATTGGCCTGCCTTTTTTTTTTTTTTTTTTTGGTCTTAAAATGAGGACAAAGCACTATGGAAAACACTTACTTGAATCTGTTCTCTCTTTTTTCTCCTCTGTGAATATGTTATTCTTTCAAATATGTTTGATTTGTTTCCATTTGTATTTAATTTTAGAGCATTTTCACAAATACTTGAATTAGTTTTATTTATTTATTTGCATCTGTAAAACATGAATATGTTTCCAAGAGTCAAATGAGTACAGAAAGTTACATTCAGCCAAGTTCTAAGAGAATGTTGTATCTCGGGATTCACCCAGGTGATGGAATGGAAGCAAGCTCCAGGCAGTCTGGTGAAAGACCATTGACCAAGAACAATACCTTTCTTTCTAGCACTAAAGTATCCTTCCCTAGGTGTGTCCGTGTCTGAGAGAGTGCAGTGTAGGGAGTTTGGAAACAGCAGAATTGAGCAAAAAGTGATTTTATCTTGACTTAGTCCTCAAAGACTCAGAGAATCATCATGAAGATTCCTGTGAAACACTAGGCTTACTTGGGGGTATAGCTCAGTGTTATTTGCTCACCATACAGAATGAGTTAGTATGGTGAAAGGATACAACCCTGACACACTCATTTCTTTTTTTTTTTTTAATTTTTATTGCTTTTTTTAAAAAATTTTTTTACTGTACTTCAGATGAAGGTTTACAGAACAAATAGTTTCTCATTAAACAGTCAGTACACATACAGTTTTATGACATTGGTTAAGAACCCCATGGTGTGCCAATACTCTCCCTTCTTGACCTTGAGGACCTTTTTTTTGGTGAAAATATACATAGCCAGAGGACTTTCAGCAACATGGTGCTCTAGGCAGGAGCACCATGCCGTCCCTCCACAGCAAAGATCCGAAAAACTAAGCCAAACAGAAAACAGCAATCCTGAAACCCTAAAACATCAAATGAAGAGATAAAGAACTCAGCCAAGCACCAATTGAAGGGAAAAACTGGTAGAGAATGGACAGCAAGGAGACATACATGCAGAGGTCCCCTATCAGCTAACGCAACGTGGATCCGCCATCTTGGACGCCTATCAGAGACCAGCAAATAGGGGGTACGAGAAAGCAGCTTCACGGAGCTTCCAGCAAGAGACAGAACAACCGGTAACTGGCGATATATGCTTTCCTACACCCCCACCCTTCTTCACCCCCACTCAGCCTCCTCTGCTTCCCGTGGCCACAGTCTCTTGCCCAGGAAGCACCGGCTGCTTGGCTTCACCCACCCACACTGGGTGACTCCCTTAGTGCCATTTGTTGGCTGCTGGTGTTGCTTTTTTCCACTTCATTTGATTTCTTCCTTACCTCTTACCAGCTCCTCCTCCTTTTGCTCAAATACCTGGCTCAGTGCACCACCTCTGCTTCTTCCTAAGGGGCTGCGGAGCTCTGTTCGAGTGTGGAACTGCTTCCTGGTTTGTGCTGCCACGCTAGTGGGATCCCGGGGCTTTTTTGTTTGTTTGTTTGTTTTGAATTGTTTGTTTGTTTTCTTTTTCTTTTCTCTAGTTGTGAGCCTGTTCTGGACGGGCAGTGTTACGTGGCTTGGAATCTACCCCCTCAGCTTGCACAGACACGCAGAGGGATCCCTGAGAGCATTTCTTTTCTCATGTTTTTTTTTTTCTTGTTCTTTTTTTTTAAAATTTGTTTTGTTTTCTTTTCCCTCTTGTTCCCTTTTTGTCTTTCTTCATTACTCAGTTTCTCATTTGTCTATACCTTCCTTCTCTTCTTGTCCCCTGAATACCTGGTGCTGAATACCTCTATGCCTTCTAGCCAAGCTGTACTTCAACACCTGGGAACAACTTCCCCAGACTTTGTAGCCACACCAGTGGAATCCTGGGGAGCTTTGCTGTTCTTTTTTCTTTCTAACTTTTATTTATTCATTCTTTTCTTCTTTTTCTTTTTATTCCCGTTTTCGTTTTTCTGCATTTCATAGTCTCTCATCTCTCCACTCCAATGGCCATCTCCCCTAGCACTGTTTTTGGTTTATTTGTATGTTTTTGGCTCATGTTCCTCTCTCCTCTCACCCATACCTAGCTTAGTTCCACACATCACAATCTCCCCCCTCCAAACTGCCCACCTGCACTGTGCGCTTAACATCACATCACCAAGCAGCACAGGCACAGCCTACCGGAAACTACCCTGCACTGATTACCGACCCACCCTGGTGGCTGTAGTAAGTGTCACAAACAACCCATCCCAGCAACTCCTCTTCAGTTAGACCTGCCCTGCTGTACCATATCTGAGGGACTGACCCTGCCAATTTGAGAAGGAGGTGAAAAGTATCGTGCCCATAGACGAGAAACAACAAAGAACACACAGCCCGCCTGCTCAGACATAGCCAAATTAAAAAAAAAGGATGAACCAAACAAATATACAATCAATAAATGAGAAAAATAACCACTGAATGCCTCGAAGACAGCAGACAATATCAAAACATTTACAAAAACAAGACAGGATGGTTCCAGTAGGCATCCAAAATAAAACAACAGATGACTTTCCAGTGGAAGAAAAGCACTAGAACTACCCGACTGGGAATTCAAATCTCTAATATTCAGAATTATCCCAGAGTTGAAGCAAAATGCAGAAAAAAATGAAGAAACAATAAAACGCAGACAAATTCATGGAAAATATAGACAAAAAAGTGGAATAATTCAGGAAAATAATGCAGGAACAAAATGCTAAAATAAATTCACAACTAGAAATTATATAAAAACAACAATTAGAAATCCAAAAGATGAACAACAAGATTCCAGAAATAAACAGTATCATAAAAGGGTTGAAGAGCAGATTTGAAATGGTGGAAGACAGGATCAGTGGAATTGAAGGTAAACACTTGGATACAACTCTGAGGAAAACTCAGAAAAAAGAACAAGTCAAAATGAAGAGAACCTGAGAATTATGTGGGATACAATCAAAAGCAAAAATCTACAAGTGATTTGAGTTCCAGAACAGGGAGAGAAAACAGAAAACACGGAGAGGATCACTGAAGAACTGCTGACAGAAAACTTCCCCAATATCATGAAAGATGAAAAGCTGGCCATCCAAGAAACTCAAAGAGCCCCATATAGGATAGGCTTCAAAAGAAAATCACCAAGGCATATCATAATCACACTCACCAAAACCAAAAATAAAGAATCCTGAGAACAGCTTGGGAAAAACAGTAAGTCACATACAGAGGAGAAAAAATAAGACTAAGCTCAGATTATTTGGCAGAAACCATGCAGACAAGAAGGCAATGGGATGACATATATAAAACCTTGAAAAAAAATTTCCAGCCAAGAATAATATATTCTGCAAAATTTTCATTCATATAAGATGGTGAAATTAGGACATTTCCAGATAAACAGAAATTAAGGGAATATTTAAAAACCAAACCAAACTTACAAGAATTATTAAAGGGAGTCTTTTGGTCTGAGAACAAACAACTTCAGCTCACAGGCTGAATCTAGGACGAATGAGCGTACCAGCCAGATACCAGTCTAGGAAATGAACTCTCAAGGACTATCCAAAACCAAAAGGAATACAACAGGGAATCAGAGCAGCCAATCTGTAAATGACAACAACATCAGAACAATAAAAGGGAATAAACAGTGTAGGTATAGCACCTTATAATGGAGAGGAAGCGAAGGCAATACTGAGTAATAATAGACTGTTTCAAACTTAGAAAGATAAGGGTAAATTTCACGGTAACCACAAAGGAAGTTGACAAACATACCCATAAAAATAAAAGGAAAAACATGAAGTCTCAGTAAAAACAAAACCTACAAAAACAAAAGAAATGAAAAAGAAATCCACAAACAAAAGGAATTCAGCACAAGAAAGTAAGAACAAAGAAAACGTCAGCACCACACACACACAAAAAAAGGACTATAGGGTTCTGGACAGAGCTGGAGAAGGATGTAGAGCATAATTCTAACTCACAAAAAAAGACCAGATTTACTGGCCTAAAGGAGACTGGAGAAACCCTGAGAGTATGGCCCCCAGACACCCTTTTAGCTCAGTGGTGAAGTGATCTCTGAGGTTCACCATTCAGCCTGGGAATGGACAGCCCCGTAAAACCAAATGGGACTAATGAGGTACAGTAGTCCAGTGACAAGGGCCAGAAGGCAGAAGGGGACAAGGAAGCTGGTGATAGGGAACCCAAAGTTGAGTAAGGATATTTTTGATGTGTTGCAAGATTGTTAACCATTGTCATAGGGCAATATTTGTAGTAACTGTTAAATGAGAAACTATTTTGTTCAGTAAGCCTTCATCTTAAGTGAGAATAGCAGCACCATTGGAAGAGCGTAGTCAATGTCACTGAACTGTTCATGTAGAAAGTTTTGAAATGGTGTATCTTTGGCTATGTGTATTTTCACCAAAAAAAAAAAAAAAAAAAGGTTGAGAAGTTAGAGGGTTGACATGTTGTGGGGTTGTTAACCAATGTCATAAAACAATATGTGTACTACTGTTTCATGAGAAACTATTTGTTCTGTAAGCCTTCACCTGAAGTACAATAAAAAAAAATAAAAAACAAAAACAAAACAAAAAAAAGCACTGCAAAATGACAGCAATAAACTCATATTTATCAATAATTACACTGAATGTAAATGGACCCAATGCACCCATGAAGAGACTGAGAGTGACAGAATGGATTAAAAAAACAGGATCCATCAATATGCTGTCTACAGGAGACACACCTTAGAAACAAAGATGTAAATTCGACTAGGCCATCATTCCCTGTATTGTGTGATTTCCTCCATTTTGTGATCTGGTGTAATTATGTATTGTAAATCTTATTCTCTGTGCCTGTAGTTATGGTCCCATTTGGGAGTGAGTTGTCTGTTATGTCACTGACGATAGGGCGGGAAGCACCATCCTTGCTTGAGTCATACCTTTTATATAATAATAGATAAAAGGAGAGAGAAGCTAGCAGAGAGGAGAGACTTTCTATTATCAAGAAAGAAAACCTGGGAGTGGAGTATGTCCTTTAAACTCAGGGTCCCTGTGCTGAGAAACTCCTAGATCAGGGGAAGATCGGTGATGACGACCTTCTCCCAGAGATGAAGGGAGACAGAAAACTTCCCCTAGAGCTGGCACCCTGAATTTGACCTTCTAGCCTCCTAAACCATGTGAGAATAAACTTCTGTTAAAGCCACCCACCTGTGATATTTCTGTTGTAGCAGCACCAGATAACTAAGACGGAATTTGGTACCAGGAGCAGGGTGCTGCTCTAACAGATACCTAAAATGTAGAAACAGTTCTGAAACTGTGAATGGGAAGAGGCTGGAAGAGTTTTAAGGTGTCTAATAGCAAAAGCCTAGAATGCATTGAAGAGACTATTGGTGAAATTATGGACATCAAAGGAAATTTTGCTGAGGGCTCAGAAGGGAATGAGGAGAATTGTAACACTGGAGATGGCACAAACAGCGAGAAGCAGCAGCAGAGAAATGGTGGCAGCAGAAAAAGGAGACCAGCGTGAGACAGAGCAGCAGCTGACCCACAGAGGGAGAGATCTGAGTGCCTTCAGGCAGGAGGCTTGCTGGTGGAATGAGGTGCCTCCAGAAGCTGACCAGTGGAGCTAGGCTTGCTGACCCACAGGGCAAGAGAGCTGAGTGCCTTCCAGCTGAGGCTTACTGGTGGAGTGGGGTGCCTCTGGGCATTTATCAGTAGAGTTAAAGAGCTTTACAACACTTGCCTGAGCGTGGCAGAGACTGGGACAGCCCAAGAGGCCTGAGGGGTCGAGGGGCTGAAAGGCAAAAGAACCAGGAAGCAGAAGCTGAAGAGTCAAGGCACACAGGAAGCAGAGCCACCTTGGTCTCAAAGGGTAGGGCCACAATCTCTGGGGTCTCAAAGTGTAGAAGCAAGGTGCCTTAGTTATCTAGTGCTGCTGTTATAACAGAAATACCACAAGTGGATGGCTTTAACAAAGAGAAATTTATTCTCTCACAGTCTAGTAGGCGAGAGGTCCAATTTCAGGGCACCAACTTCAGGGGGTGGCTTTCTCTCTGTGTCCACTCTGGAGAAAGGTCCTTGTTGTCAGTCTTCCCCTGTTCTAGGAGCTGTTCAGCACAGGGACTCTGGATCCAAAAGACACACTTTCCTCCTGGATCTATTTTCTTGGTGATATGAGGTTCTTCTGGCTCTCTGCTCACTTCTCTTTTGTATCTCAAAAGAGACTGGTTTAAGACACAATCTAATCCTGTAGATTGAGTCCTGCCTCATAAACATAACTGTCGATAATCCCATCTCATCACATCACAGAGATAGGATTTACAACACATAGGAAAATCATATCTGATGACAAGATGGTGGACAAGTCACACGATACTGGGAATCATGGCCTAGCCAGGTTGACAGATATTTACATGGGACACAATCTGTGACACATGGCCTGCTGAGTCTCAAAGGGTGGGGCCATAGCCTCCTATATTTCAAAGAGTCAGATCTTCACCAGCTTGGTTCTGGAGTGTGAGGCTGCCATTCACAAGTGCCAGGAGGATACGCCTGGATCTGATGCCCAAAGCTGAGCAGCTAGGGCTGCCATGCCCAAGGGACAGAAGAACACGGCCTGCCGAAAAAGAGAGTGGGGTCGCCACTCAATGGACTAGGAGAATGGGGCAGCCCAAAGTTGAGGAAGCAGAGTTGCTGTTCCAGTGGGCCTGTAGGGTGGAGCTGAAGCCCAGGGATGAGGGCCCTCATTACCACCAAGAAAGAAGATGGGGGAGTGGATCACGTCCTTTGGACCTGGGATCCCTGCACTGAGACTCTCCTAGGCCCAGGGGAAGATTGATGACAAGACACACGAGACATCTAAGAAACGTCAGTCCCACAGTTGTTGAAAGGAGACAAGGAACTTCCCCCAGAGTTGACAGAGAAAGAAAGCCTTCCTTTAGAGCTGGTGCCCTGAATTTGGACTTTTAGCCTCTGAACCGTGAGAAAATAAATTTCTGTTTGTTAAAGCCACCAACTGGTGGTATTTCTGTTATAGCAGCACTAGATCCCAGTTCTGTTGCTAAGTTTTCACTGTTATAAATAGATGACTATCTTTGTGCATAAAGCTTTTCCCCAATGTCAAGTTATTTCCTTAGGATAGATTCTCATAGGTGGGATTATTGAATTAAGAGTATAAAAACCCTTGAGGCTCTTGTTACATATCGAAAAATCTGTTTCCAGAAACGTGTGTATCAATTTCCACTGCTATCAGCAAGGATGAATGTGTGCATCTCACAATTTTGCTGGTACTGGTTGTTATCATCTGGCTAAAGATTTGCTAATTTGATAGTGAAGAATCATATTTTTTCAGTCTGCATTTTATTTGATTTCTAGCAAAGTAGAACATATTTTCATGTTAAGCAGCTGTGTTTCCTATTTTGTGGATCATCAATGTCCATTGCTCCTATCGACTGGGGTCTGATTAGTTTGTATGAGTTTGTAATATATTAAAGATATTAACCTGTTGTGTGTAAAAGAAACTCTAAAATGACATAGGTTATAGAATGAGTAGATAAGAACATTAAACAGCTGTCATAGATATATTCCATATGTTACAGAAGATGTAATAGACAGCCAAGTAAAACTTCTAGAGAGAAAAAATATCTGAGATATAATTGTCTGGGATAAAAATTACACTCGATGGGATTAGCATCACATACAACAATGCAGATAAAAAGAGTATTGAATATGAAGACATAAAACCCAAAACCCAATCCATTGTCATTGAGTTGATTCTGACTCATAGTGACCCTACAGGACAGAGTAGAACTGCCCCATACGGCTTCCAAGGCTGTAAATGTATATGAAGCAGAGTACCACATCTTTATCCCATGGATCAGCTGGTGGGTTTGAAGCACCGACCTTTCAGTTAGAAGCTGAGTGCTTAACCACTGTACCATCAAGGCTCCTTGCCTAAAGACATAGCAATAGAAATTATCCAAAATGAAACACAGAGATATAAAAGACTGATTAAAAAAATAGAGCATCAATGAGCTGTGGGACAATTTCAAGGGAATGAATATATGTATAATTGGAATCTCAAAAGTGGTATAGGAAATAAGAACAAAATATTTGAAGAAATAACTGTTGAAAATTTTCTGACTTTGATGAAAGTATAAGCCCATGAACGTAAGAATCTCAATGATCTCCAGGCACAAGAAGCATAGAGAAAACTACACCAAGTCACATCATAATCAAATTGGTTAAACACCTATGGCTTGATTCTGAATTTTGGCACCTAGATAACTTTGTTTTTCCACAGGTTCTTTTCACATGTCTTATGACCAAAGGGAACACACAAGCATGACTCTGCAGATGACATGTTTCACTAGAGCACTAGCCAAGTATGTGTTGGAATTCCTTACCTTCCAAACATTCTAAGTTTCTTAGTAAGTTTCAGCTTTTTTCCCTTAAAATTTTTAAATCTTTATTGAAAATGATAGCTGACTTACACCAGTTATCTCTATGTGAATGATCTTAGATGTAGATAAACCAAAAGGGGGTGGTTAGAAATAGATTAGATATGCATTTTGCTTACATTGGTAAAAGGAGACTTGAGTGGTATAAATAAGCAACCAGTAAATATTGTAGTTTACTATACATAGTGCTCTGCATTTTATTATTTTTATATAATCCCTTATTGAATACATACAACATGTTGTTGTTGTTGTTAGGTGCCATTGAGTTGGTTCCAGCTTATAGTGACCCTACGTACCACAGAATGAAACACTGCGTGGTCATGCACCATGCTCACAGTCATTGTTATACTTAAGCCCATTGTTGCAGCCACTGTGTCAATCCATCTTGTTGAGAGTCTTCCTCTTTTCCTATGACCCTGTACTTTACCAAACATGATGTCCTTTTCTAGGGACTGATCTCTCCTGACACTGTGTCCAAAGTGTATAAGATGTAGTCTAGCCATCGTTGCTTCTAAGGAGCATTCTCATAGTACTTCTTCCAAGACAGATTTGTTTGTTCTTTTGGCAGTCCATGGTACATACAATATTCTTTGCCAACACCACAATTCAAAGGAGTCAATTCTTCTTCGGTCTTTCTTATTCATTGTCCAGCTTTTGCATGTATATGATACAATTGAAAATACCATGGCTTGGGTCAAGCACACCTTAGTCTTCAAGATTATGTCTTTGCTTTTCAACACTTTAAGGAAGTTTTCTGCAGCAGATTTGCCCAAAGCAATTCATTTTTTGATTTCTTGACTGCTGCTTCCGTGGGCATTGACTGTGGATCCAAGTGAAATGAAATCCTTGACAACTTCAATCTTTTCTCCATTTATCATAATGTTACTTATTGGTCCAGTTGTGAGGATTTTTGTTTTCTTTATATTGAGGTGTAATCCATACTGAAAGCTGTAGTCTTTGATCTTCATCAGTAAGTGCTTCAAGTCCTCTTCACTTTCAGCAAGCAAGACTGTGTCATCTGCATAACTCATGCTGTTAATGAGTCTCCCTCCAATCCTGATGCCCAGTTCTTCTTCATATAGTCCAGCTTCTTGGATTATTTGCTCAGCAGACAGGTTGAATAGGCATGGTGAAAGGTTGGAAAGCACTCAAAAGACGACTGAGGAAGAGGTGCCTCCTCAAAGTAGAGTCGACCTTAATGACGTGGATGGAGTCGACCTTAATGACGTGAACCTTCACTTGCTGATGTGGCACCACTCAAAAAGAAGAAACAGCTGCAAACATCCATTAATAATCAGAATGTGGAATGTACAAAGTATGAATCAAAGAAAACTGGAAATCGTCAAAAATGGAATGGAATGCATAAACATTGATATCCTAGGCATTAGTGAGCATAAAGGGACTGGTATTGGCCATTTTGAATTGAACAATCATATGGTCTACTATGGTGGGAATGACAACTTGAAGAAGACTGGCACTGCATTCATTGTCAAAAAGAACATTTCAAGATCTATCCTAAAGTGCAGCACTGTCTGTGACAGGATAATATCCATAGGCCTACAAGGAAGACCAGTTAATATGACTATTATTCAAATTTACTAACCAACCACTAAGGCCAAAGATGAAGAAATTGAAGATTTTTACCAGCTTCTGCAGTCTGAAATTGACTGAACATGCAATCAGGATGCATTAATAATTACTGGTGATTGGAAGAAGAAGGATCGGTAGTTAGAAAACATGGCCTTGGTGATAGAAACGATGCTGGAGATTGCATGACAGAAGTTCGCAAGACCAATTACTTCTTCATTGCAAATATCTTTTTTCACCAACATAAATGGCGACTATACACGTGGACCTAGCAGATGAAATACACAGGAATCAAATCGACTACATCTGTGGAAAGAGACGATGGAAAAGCTCAATATCATCAGTCAGAACAAGGCCCTGGCTGACTGTGGAACAGACCATCAATTGCTCATATGCAAGTTCAAGTTGAAACTGAAGAAAATTACAGCAAGTCCACGAGAGCCACAGTATATCCTTGAGTATATCTTACCTGAATTTAGAGACCATCTCAAGAATAGATTTGATGCATTGAACACTAAAGACTGAAGACCAGAAGAGCTGTGGAATGACATCAAGGACATCATACATGAAGAAAGCAAGAAGTCATTAAAAAGACAGGAAAGAAAGACCAAAATAGATATCAGAAGAACATTGGAAATCTGCTCTTGAAAGTCAAGCAGCTAAAACAACAGGGAGAAATGATAAAGTAAAAGAACTGAAGATTTCAAAGGACCGCTCAAGAAGATAAAGTATTATAAGGACATGTGCAAAGATCTGGAGATAGAAAACCAAAAGGGAGGACACACTTGGCATTTCTCAAGGTGAAAGAGCAGAAGAAAAAAGTCAAGCCTTGAGATGCAATGGTGAAGGACTCTATGGGGAAAATATTAAAAGACACAGGAAGCATCAAAAGAAGATGGAAGGAATACACAGAGTCATTATACATACAACATGGTTAGTTTAATTTGATTATAGTGCTTTTGAATGATATCTAGTGCATGATAATAGGGGAGGGGATTTGCAAAAAAAACCCTTAGAAAGTAAAATTTATTTCAACCAAAAAGTACATTTCATTCAAAGTTCAAGGGAGAAATCGGTGGTTAAGAGCTACAGCTGCTAGCCAAAATGTTGGTGGTTCGAATCCACCACCAGCTCCTTGAAAACCCTATAGGGCAGTTCTACCTTGTCCTATAGGGTTGCTATGAGCTGGAATTGACTTGATGGCAATGGGTTTTATGACAGCCATTACTTTTTTGAAGAGTCTAAGTTTTATATCATCTAACTGATGGAGAAATACAGGGGTTGGGGATAATGGCTAAAGGGTACGGGGGTTTCTTTTTGGGTCTTGAAAGTCCCCCTACCTCCTCCTCCTCCTTCTCCTCTTCTCTCTTATCTTCCTTACTCTTCTTAAAATTGCTTTTTTTTTTTTCTGTGTTCTTTGCATTTCCATATATATTTTAGAACAAGCTTGCCAATTTCTACAAAAAGCCTGCTGGGATTGCATTGAATGTATAGATAAATTCCGGGAAAATTTTACCTTGAGTTTTCCATTTCACGAACATATACTTCCTTCTATTTAGGTTTTCTTTCAATTTTCACAGAAATATTTTGTAGTTTTCCGTATATTAGACTTAAATACCTTTTCTTAGATTTATGCTTAGGTATTACATTTTATAAGGATCCCTGGTGGCGCACGGGTTAAGCTCTAGTCTGCTAACCCAAAGGTGACGGTTCGAACCCACAAGCTGATCCACAGGAGAAGGATGTGGGAGAAAGATGTGGCACTCTGCTTCCATAAAGATTACAGCCTTGGAAACCCTATGGGGCAGTTCTATTTTGTCTTTTAGGGTTGCTATGAGTCAGAACCCACTTGATGGTTTCAGTTTTTTGCTTATTGTATTTTATGGCACTACTGTAAATGAGATTTTTAAAATGTCACTTTCCTATTTTTCCTGCTAATACGTAAAGAATTAAATTAATTTTTGTATATTAACCTTATATTTTGTGACCTTGATGAATTAATTTATTAGCTTTAATATCTGTTTAAAGATTTGGTAGAACTGTCTAGGTAAATAATCTTACCTTGTGGAAACAGAAAATTTTGCTTCTTTCTTTTCAATCTAGACTGTTAAAATTTCTTTTTCTTGTTTTATTGCAATGACTAGGTTCTCCAGAATAACACTGAACAGAAGTGGTGCAACTGGACGTCCTTGCCTTGTTCTCAGTCTCAGGAGGAATTAGTTCAATCTGTCTTCATTAAATATAATGTTATCTGTAGGTTCTTCATAGATGCCCTTTACCTGTAATAGGAAGTTTCCTACTATTCCTGGCTAAGAGTTTTCCTTCTGTATTTTTTAAAAATCATGAATAGGTATTAAATTTTTTCAAATAGCTTTCTACATCTATTGAAATAATATGGTTTTTCTCTTTATTCTCTTAATATGGTGAATTTCATGATTGATTTTAGAATGATGGAACAAACCTTGCATTTCTAGGATGAGCACAACTTGGTCATGATGATTTATCATTTTTATATATTTTTGGATTTGGTTTGTTAACATTTTGTAAAGGATTTTTACAACCATATTCATGAGTAATATTATCTGTAAGGTTTTGTTCAAATCTCTTTGTCAAGTTTCTGTATTAAGGATGTGCTGACCTTATAAAACAAATTCAGTATTTTTTTTTTAAAGTTTGAATTTACCAAAATAATCATCAGGGCCCAGAGTTTCCTTTGTAGAAGGTTTTGATAACAAATTCAATTTCCTTAATAAGTATAGCGCAACTCAAATTTTCTGTTTCTTCTAATGTCAATTTTCAGTAAATTGTATTTTAAAAAAATTGTTCATTTTGTCATATTTGCTAGCATAAACTTGTTTGCAGTGTTCTCTTATTATTCTTTCAATGAATGTAGGGTTTCTGGTGATAACCACTCTCCATTCCTGATGTTGGTAACTTGTGTTCTCTTTTATTTTTATTGATCATACCAGCTAGAGTTTTATAAATTTCTTTGTTGACTGTATTTTGTTGATTTCTGCTCTTATCTTTATGCTTTCTTTCCTTTTATTTACTTTGAGTTTACTTCATTCTAGTTTTTTAAGATGGCATTTTTGGTCATTGATTTTAGATCTTTCTTCTTTTCTAACAAAAGTGTTTAAATCTGTAAGTTTCCCTCTAAGCACAACTTTAGTTACATTTTACACATTTTGATATGTTGTCTTTTAATTTTCATTCACTTTAAAATATGTTCTTGTCTTCTTTGTGTTTTCATTGTTGACTCAAATAATTTGCATGTGTGTTGTATAATTCCATATTTTTCAGTCTTTTCCTAGATATCTTGCTTATAATGACTTATAATTTAATTCTTTTTAATTTATTAAGACTTGTTTTATAGCTCAACATATGTGATCTGTCTTGGTGAATGTACTATGAAAATTTGAAAAGAATATATAATTGTAGATTTGGTATTCTATAAATGTCAGATTGAAGTTGTTGATAGTGTTGTTTGGTTCTTCTACACCCTTGCTTATTTTTAATTTAGTTGTTCTATCACTTGCTGAGAGAGGGATGTTAAACTCTCCTGCTGTAATTGTGAAATTGTCTACTTCTTCCTTTAATTCTGTATATTTTGCGCTTCATATATTTTGACACCCTGTTATTAAGTTCACATGCATTTCTAATTGTTATGTTCTCCTGATGAACTGTCCTTTTTTCATTAAATATCCCTCTTTAATCTTTGTCTTGAAGCCATGACAACTTTCTTATGTCTGTTTAATTTCAAGATATCTGTGTTTTTATACTTAAAGTGTGCTCTTATGGACAGCATGTACCATAGATTTGTTGTTAAATCCACTCCCCTGTTTTTGCTTTTTTAACTGGAGTGTTTAGATCATTAACATTTCATATAATAGTTGGTATGATTGGATTTAGAGCTACCATTTTATTGTTTTCTGTTTGTCTCTTTTGATGTTTTTGTTGTTGTTTTGTTGTTCCTCTGTTATTCTTTGTTGCCCTCTTCAGGATTTTTTCAATATCTTCAGTATTCCATTTTAACTTATTTCTTGGCTTTTTTTTTTCTTAAATATCTGGTTGCATTGTTCCTTTAATGATTGTTTTAGAAATTACAATATGCACACTTCACATTTCATCATCTACTTAGAGTTGATATTGTACCGCTTAAAGTAAGTGTAGAATCCTGGCAACTATATAGCATCCTTTAACCCTCCACCAACTTTGTGTTGTATTTGTCATATACACTTACATATACACCTATTAATGAGTGTATTACACTTACTCTCATTGATAATTCTACTAGATAATGTTGTAATTTGCTTTCAACACTCATATATTTTTCAAAAACTTAGGAGGAAAAATAGACCATTATACTTATACAGACAGTTATCAATGCATTTGTTCTTCCTTCATTCCTGAGGATTCAGGTTTGCCTCTGGTATCAATTCCCTTTAGCCTGAAGGAATTCCTTTAATACTTCTTGTAGAAAAAGTCTATTGCTAATGAATTCTCTTAGCTTTTCTTCTTGGAGAATATCTTTATTTTACCTTTACTTCTGAGAGATTCTTTCCCTGGATATAGAATTGTGTTGTTGTTGTTTTTTCTTCTTTCATCATTTTAAAGATGTTATTTCACTGTTTTCTGGCTTCCATAGTTTCTGCAAAGTAGTCTGCAGTTTTGGAAATTGTTTCCCTATAGATAATGTATCGTGTTGTGTCTGCTTTCAAGTTTCTTTTTCTGTATCTTTTGTTTTCAACAGTTGTATTATGATGTGTCAGTGTGTGTGCCTATGCAAGTGTTTTCAAGCTTATTTTATTTGTAGTTCACTAAGGTTCTTGAATCAGTAAATTTATGTCTGTTTACATAAAGTGGTAAAGACATTTTTTGTCTCTTCTACATACACGCACTTGAAAAAGAAACCTGGTAGTAGGGAAACTTATTCCAATGACTAAGTTTTTGAGTATGAAACAAAGATTCCAGATCTAACTCCCAATCAATTTCATGTGATGTGATTGTAAATGGACCTGTACAAACTGAACGTTCTTAACACTCTGTCAAGAAATCCTCCAAGAACTTTATCCATCTCCCTTGGTAACAAGACAGCTTTTCAGTAGACTGACTACAGTACGACCTAATACCAAACTCTGGATTAGTTACCTATTGCTACTGTACCAAATTACCACAAATTTAAGGGCTTAAACACACACACACACACACACACACACACACACACACACAAATTTATTATGTTACGGTTCTGAGGATCAGAAGTCTGAAATGGGTTCTGTGCAGGGCCAGATTAAGGTATGTGAGGACCCTAAACACTGGTAATCTGTGGTGCTCCCTCCTCTGCTGACTCAGGCATTTCCACGGGACCTATGAGTTACATATATACATGTCTGTATATGTATGTGTGTGTGTGTCTTAGCTAGCCACCATGTAACTTGTTTTTAAATGTAACTATAATATTAGCGATTGAACATAAAAGTGACATATGCCCTTTTAGCAGGATGAGATGAACTGGACTACAAAAATTTTAGTGGATGTGAGGTACTAAGATTTTTTACTACGTAACTAAATTTCTACAAGAAGAATATTCTCCATATTCTACTACAAAGAAAATGAGTCACTGAACTAGTTGTTTCAACAATCAATATAAAATTCTGTTGATCTCCCACAACAAATTAATCGCTTTCACCATTTTTGCTTCAAATGGCTCATACTTCAATTTGGATGCTTGCTTCATAATAAATGCTATAATTACAAATGAACAAATGAAAAGATATCTTAAAAGAAAATATAATGATCAGAAAACAGCTATTACAACAAATTACTGTATTTTATTTTTAGATAGATCTTTCATCTCTCACATGTTATAATTAAAAATATTTCTGTTTATTTTTTGCAGTTCCAAATTCTTCAGTGATTTAATCACAATTCAGCTACTGAACAACATCTACTTCCATACATAATAATGTTAATGGATAGAGTTTTTCCTGAATTATTCTTGTACACTGAGGTTTTTGAGTCTGTGCCAGAAGGAAAACCAGCATTCTGTTGTGCAGTTTGTGACCATTAAAGTTAGGAATATGGCGAAAGCAATCTCAGCATTGGGAAATAACACATTATATTTTATCTTCTATTATGGAATCATACATGCCTAGAAGTATAAAATTTGTCTTTCCTGAATCTGCAAACTTAGTTCTCATGTAAGAATGACATTGTGGCACTTCTCCATAAAAGTTTCTATTTAAGTCATACGGATGAGCCTGTGCTACTTTCTTGGATGCCTTCATGCATTCTTCATCAAGTATATCCACATTGTTTAAGAAGGAAAATATATTTGAAAGAACTTCAAACACTTTCACCCTTTTTTTCATACAAGAATCAAGTGTGTCAATGACGATGTGTTATGTAGTTATGATAAATTGACCTTTAGCACTCGGTGATACTTCTGGAGTACTTCCATCATTTTACTTGTTTCTTTCTAATGCATCTGTAATGGAGAACTGCTTGATAATCAGTGTTTGGTATCATTTGTATTGTTGTGTTTTCAAATTTTTCAAAATCTTCTCTTAAATTATGTAAATACCCTGTTAATGACTGGTAGAGATCTGGGAATGGCTTCAAATTTACTTCTGAATCTTGGAGAGCTTGACTTATCTATAAAAATGCTGCAATATGTTATTCCACATAAACACGTACTCTAGTGTTTGCAGTTTGTTGGCAATGTTTTTAGTGTTTCTTTTGGTATCTGCTTTTTGTGTATTGTCTTCAGCAATATTTTCCAAGGCATCTAGAATCTGAATGCACGATTCCAAGATTGCACTCATTGCTGCAGCATGGGTTTCCCAACATGTGTTAGAAAGACAATTTAATACTCTATCATTGCATAAGTGTGTTCTAAGAACTGCCCATTGGTGAACAGAGGCATCAAAAACTGTGTACAGTAACTGAATAGTAGAAAAAAAATCAACTGCCTCAGGCAACAACCTACTGCAGCTACATCCTTCAAGATGAAGTGAATGTGCAACACATGGCATGAAAATGGCATATTCATTACATTCCAAAATTTTTTGCCTTCATCAATTTGCGTGTCTTTATAATGCCCTGATGTATTGTCAGCATTGTTACAGGTCTAGCCTCTGCACTTAAAAAAGTCTATTTTGCAGAGTTCCAGCAAAATGGTGCTCTAGGCAGAAGCACCACGCTGTCCCTCCACAGCAAAGATCCGAAAAATACTAAGCGGAGCAGAGAATACAACAATCCTGAAACCCTAAAACATCAAATGAAGAGATAAAGAACTCAGCCAAGCACCAAATGGAGGGAGAAAACTGACACAGAACGGAGAGTGAGGAGTGATTCATGCAGAGGTCCCCTACCAGCTAACGCAGCGCGGATCTGCCATCTTGGGCTCCTATCGGAGACCAGCAAACAGGGGGTATGAGAAAGCAGCCTCAAGGAGTGTCCAGCAGGACACAAAACAACCGGTAATTTGCCATATACGCTTTCCCTCCCCCCACCCTTCTTTACCTGGACTAGGCCTCCTCTGCTTCCCATGGCCACAATCTCTTGACCGGAAAATACCAGCTGCTTGGATTCCACACACCCGAACTGGCCGGATCTCTGAGTGCCATTTATTGGCTGCTGGTGTTGCTTTTTTGCACTTCTTTTGATTTCTTCCTTGCCTCTTGCCACCTCCCCCTCCTTTCGCTCGAGTACCTCACTCCGTGTGCCATCTTTGTTTCTTCCTGAGGGGCCGCAGAGCTCCGGTAATTTGTGATATATGCTTTCCCACTCTTTACTCTTCTTCACCCACACCTGGCCCCCTCTGATTCCCGTGGACACAGTCTCTTGTCCAGAAACACCAGCCCGCACTAGCTGGCTCTCTGAGTGCCATTTGTTGGCTGCTAGTGTTGCTTCTTTTTCTGCTTCTTTTGATTTCTTACTTGCCTCTTGCCACCTCCCACTCCCTTCACTCAAGTACCTGGCTCCTTGCGCCATCTTTGCTTCTTCCTGAGGGGCTGTGGAGCTCAATTCGAGTGTGGAGCTGCTTCCCAGTCTGGGCTGCTGCGCTGGTGGGATCCCGGGGCTTTTGTTCATCTGTTTGTTTTGAATTGTTTGTTTGTTTTCTTTTCCTTTTCTTGAGTTGGGAGCCCTTTCTGGCCAGGCAGAGATGCATGGCAAGGAGACTTCCCCTCGGCTTCCACAGATGTGCAGAGGGATCCCTGAGGACATTTCTTTTTTGTTGCTGTTTTTTTTTTCTCTGTTTTTTTGGGGGCCTTTCTTTCTTTTTTTTTTTTAATTTGTTTTGTTTTCTTTTCCCTCTTTTTCCCTTTTTGTCTTTCTTCAGTGCTCAGTTTCTTGTCTCTCTATATCTTCCTTCTCTATCTGTTCACTGAATACCAGGTGTTGTATACTTCTACGCCTTCTAGCCAGGCTGTACAGCAACACCTGAGAGCGACTTCCCCAGACCTCATAGCTGCACCAGTGGGATCCCTGGGAACTTTGCAGTTCTTTAACCTTTATGTTTTTATTTATTCATTCTTTTCTTTTCTTCCTGTTCCCCTTTCTGTTTTTCTCAATTTCATAGTCTCTCATCTCTCCACTACAACGCCAAGCTCCCCTAGCATTCTTTTTTGTTTGTTAGTGTGTTTTTGGGCTCCTGTTCCTCTCTCCTCTCTCCCATACCCATCTTAGCTCCACACATAAAAATCCCCCCACTGCATCCTGCCTACCTGCACTGTGCGCTTGACATCAAACCACCAAGCAGCACAGGCACGGCCTACTGGAACCTGCCCTGCACTGATTACTGACCCGCTCTGGTGGCTGTAGTAAGTGCCATAAACAACCCATCCCAGTAACTCCTCTTCAGCTAGACCTGCCCTGCCACACCATATCTGACTGACTGACCCTACCAGTTGAAGAAGGAGGCAAAAAGTATTGTGCCCACAGACAAGCAAACAACAAAGAACACACAGTCCACCTGTTCAGACATAGTCAATTTTTTTTAAAAAGGGGATGAAACAAAAAATCTACAATCAATAAATGACAAAAATAACTACTGACTGCCCTGAAGACAGCAGACAATATCAAAACATTTACAAAAACAGGACTGGATGGTTCCAGTAGGCATCCAAAATAAAACACTAGATGACTCTCCTGTGGAAGAAAATGCACTAGAACTACCTGATAGGGAATTAAAATATCTAATACTCAGAATTCTCCAAGAACTGAGGCAAAAATTTGACGAACATGAGGAAAAAATAGACAAATTCATGGAAAATACAGACAAAAAATTGGAAGAATTCAGGAAAATAATGCAGGAACAAAATGCCAAAATAAATTCACAACTAGAAATTATACAAAGACACGAATTAGAAATCCAAAAGATAAACAACAAGATTTCAGAAACGGACGATGTCACAGAATGGCTGAGAAGCAGATTTGAAACAGTGGAAGACAGGATCAGTGGAATTGAGGACAAACACTTGGATACAACTCTGTTTCAGGAAAACTAAGAAAAAAGAACAAAGAAAAATGAAGAGACCCTGAGAGTTATGTGGGACACAATCAAAAGCAAAAATTTTTGAGTGAGTGGAATCCTGGAATAGGGGGAGAAAACAGAAAACACAGAGAGGATCATTGAGGAACTGCTGACAGAAAACTGCCCCAATATCATGAAAGATGAAAAGCTGGCCATCCAAGAAGCTCAACAAACCCCATATAGAAGAGACACCAAAAGAAAATCACTGAGGCACATCATAATCACACTAGCCAAAACCAAAGACAAAGAATCCTGAAAGCAGCGCTTAAAAAACAAGACATCAAATACAGAGGAGAAAAAATAAGACAACTCAGATTATTCAGCAGAAACCATGCAGGCAAGAAGGCAATGGGATGAAATATATAAAATCTTGAAGGAAAAAAAATTGCCAGCCAACAATAATATACCCTGCAAAACTCTCGTTCAAATTTGATGGTAAAATTAGGACATTTCCAGATAAACAGAAATTAAAGGAATATGTAAAAGTCAAACCAAATTTACAAGAATTATTAAAGGGAGTTCTTCAATCTGAGGACAAACAACTTCAGCTCACAGGCAGAACCTAGGATGCAGGATCTTACCAGCCAGATACCAATCTAGGAAATGAACTCTCAAGGACTATCCAAAACCAAAAGAAATACAAGAGGGAATCATTGCAGTTAATCAGTAAATGACAACAACATCAAAACAATAAAAGTGGGAAAAAACGGCATAGGTATAGAACCTTCTAATGGAGAGGAAAGCAAAGCGATACCAGGTAATTGTAGACTGCTTCAAACTTAGAAAGATAAGGGTAAAATTCATGGCAAACACAAAGAAAGTTAACAAACATACTCATAAAAAAAAAAAAGAAAAACAAAGTCTCAGCAAAAACAAAACCTACAAAAACAAAAGAAATGAAAAAAAAAATCCACAAACAAAAGTAACTCAGCACAAGATAGTAAGAAGAAGAAAACATCAGCACCACAAAAAAAAAAAGCACTACAAAATGACAGCAACAAACTCACATCTATCAATAATTACACTGAATGTAAATGGACTCAATGCACCCATAAAGAGACGGAGAGTGACAAAATGGATAAGAAAACAGGATCCATCAATATGCTGTCTACAGGAGACACACCTTAGAAACAACGATGTGAATTTATTAAAAGTCAAAGGTTGGAAAAAAATATATCAAGCTAACAACTACCAAGAAAGAGCAGGAGTGGCAATTCTAATCTCAGATAAAATAGACTTTAAAACAAAATCTACCATAAAAGACAAAGAAGGACACTATATAATGATTAAGGGGATGATCCATCATGAAGACATAACCATAATAAATATCTACACACCCAATGACAGGGCTCCAAAATACATAAAACAAACTCTAACAACACTGAAAAGAGAAACTGACAGTTCCACTATAATAGTAGGAGACTTCAACATACCACTCTCAGTGAAGGACAGAACAACTAAGAAGAAACTCAGCAAAGATACAGAAGACATAAGGGGCACAATCAGCCAACATACCTCATAAACATATATAGAACACTCCATCCAACCGCTGCAAAGTACACATTCTTTTCCAATGCAGATGGAACATTCTCCAGAATAGACCACATCTTAGGCCACAGAGCAATCCTCAACAAGATCGAAAACGTTGATATAATTCAAAGTATCATCTCTGACCACAATGCAATCAAGGTAGACATTAACAATAGAAGGAGCAAGGAAAAAAAATCAATTACATGGAAACTGAATAATACCATGCTTACACATCACTAGGTAATAGAAGAAATCAGAGATGGAAACAAAAAATTGTTAAAATCAAATGAGAATGAAAACACATCATACCAAAATCTTTGGGACACAGCAGAGGCAGTCCTCAGAGGACAATTTATAGCAATAGATGCACATATCAAAAAAGAAGAAAGGGACTACAGAACTCAAATAGAAAGAGAGCAGCAAAAAAAAAAAAAAAAAAAAAAAAAAAAAAAAAAAAAAAGCCCACAACCACCGGAAGAAAGGAAATAGTAAAGATCAGAGCAGAAATAAATGAAATAGAGAACAGAAAAACATTAGAAAGAATCAACAAAACCAAAAGTTGGTTCTTTGAAAGAATCAACAAAATCGACAAACCACTGGCCAGACTGACAAAAGAAAAACAGGAGAGGACAGAAATAACCCAAACAACAAATGAAATGGGGGACATTACAACACACCCAACTGAAATAAAAAATATTATAACAGAATATTATGAAAAACTATACTCCAACAAATTTGAAAACCTAGAGGAAATGGATAAACTTCTAGAAACACACGGCCTACCCAAACTACAACAAAGTGATGTTGAAAATCTGAACAGACCCATAACAAGAAAAGAGATTGAAAAGGTAATAAAAAAAAAACTCCCAACCAAACAAAGCCCTGGCCCAGATGGCTTCACTGGAGAATTCTACAAAACATTTACAGGACAGCTTGCACCAGTACTACTCAAGGTTTTTCAGAGCATAGAAGAGGAAGCAACACTTCCAAATTCATTCTATGAAGCCAGCATAACACTGATACCAAAACCAGGCAAAGACATCACAAAAAAAGAAAATTACAGACCAATATCTCTCATGAATATAGATGGAAAAATTCTGAACAAAGTCCAGCAATAGAATTCAGCATCATATCAAAAAAAATAAATAAATAATACACCATGACCAAGTAGGATTCATACTAGGTATGCAAGGATGGTTCAACATTAGAAAATCAACCAATGTAATTCACCACATAAATAAAAGGAAAGAAAAGAAACACATGATCATCTCAATTGAAGCAGAAAAGGCATTTGATAAAGTCCAACACCCATTCCTGATAAAAACTCTCAATCAAGTAGGTATAGAAGGGAAATTTCTCAACATAATAAAGAGCATCTATGCAAAACCAACAGCCAATATCATTCTTAATGGAGAGAGGCTGAAAACCTTCCCCTTGAAAATAGGAGCAAGACAAGGATGCCCTTTATCACCACTCCTATTTAACATTGTGCTGCAAGTTCTAGCTATAGCAATAAGGCAAGAAAAAGAAATAAAGGGCATCCAAACTGGTAATGAAGAAGTTAAACTGTCCCTGTTTGCAGATGATATGATACTATACATAGAAAACCCTGAAGACTCCACGAGAAATCTACTGGAACTAATAGAAAGATTCAGCAGAGTAGCAGGATATGAGATAAAGTTTCAAAAATCAGTTGGATTCCTATACACCAATAAGGAGAACGATGAAAAGGAAATCAGGAAAACAATACCATTTTCAATAGCCCTTAACAAGATAAAATACTTAGGAATAAATCTGACCAGGGATGTAAAAGACCTATAGAAATAAAACTACAAAACACTACTGCATGAAACCCAAAGGGATCTACATAAATGGAAAAACATACCATGCTCATGGATAGGCAGACTTAACGTTGTGAAAATGGCAATTCTATCCAAAGAAATTTACAAACACAGTGCAATCCCAATCCAAATACCAACAACATTCTTCAAAGAGATGGAGAAACTAATCATTAACTTTATATGGAAAGGGAAGAAGCCCCGAATAAGTAAAGCACTACTAAAGAAGAAGAAGAAAGTTGGAGGACTCACACTACCTGACTTCAGAACATATATACAGCTACAATAGTCAAAACAGCCTAGTACTGGTACAAGGATAGATACATTGACCAATGGAACAGAATTGAGAACCCAGATGGAAATCAATCCAACTATGGTCACCTGATCTTCGACAAGGGCCCAAAGTCCATCAAATGTGGAAAAGACAGACAGTGTTTTTTAACAAATGGTGCAGGCAAAACTGGATATCCATCTGCAGAAAAATGAAACAGGACCCATACCTTACGCCGTATAAAAAAACTACTTCAAAATGGATCAAAGACCTGAATATAAAGCCTAAAAGTATAAAGTTTATAGAAGAGAAGATAGGACCAACACTTCAGGCCTTAATACACAGCATTAACAGGATACAAACCATAACCATCAATGCACAAACCCCAATAGATAAGCTAGATAACTGGGATCGTCTAAAAATCAAACACCTATGTTCTTCAAAAGACTTCACCAAAAGAGTCAAAAGAGAACCTACAGACTGGGAAAAAATTTTTGGACAGTACAAGTCAGACAAAGGTCTAATCTCCATAATCTACAAGAAAATCCAACACCTCTACAACAAAAAGACAAATAATCTTATTAAAAAATGGGCTAAGGAAATGAACAGACACTTCACCAAAGAAGACATTCAAATGGCCAAGATACACATGAGGAAATGCTAGCAATCACTAGCTATTAGAGAAATGCAAATTAAAACCACAATAATATACCATCTCACCCCGGCATTACTGGCACGAATCAAAAATATTGGAAATAACAAATTTTGGAGAAGCTGCGTGGAGATGGGAACTCTTATTCACTGCTGTTGGGAATGCAAACTGATACAACCTTTTTGGAAAATGATATTGTGCTTCCTTAGAAAGCTATAAATGGAAATACCATATGAACTAGCAATCCCATTCTTAGGAATATATCCTAGAGAAATAAGAGCCGTCACACAAATATACATGTGCACACCCATGTTCATGGCAGCATTGTTCACAGCAGCAAAAAGATGGAAACAACCTAGATGCCCATCAACAGATGAATGGATAAACAAACTATGATACATACACACAATGGAGTACTACGCAACGATAAAGAACAATGATGAATCTGTGAAGCATCTCATAACGTGGATGAAACTGGAGGACATTATGCTGAGTGAAATAAGTCAATCACAAAAGAACAAATATAGTATGAGACCTCTACTGTAAAAATTCATGTAAAAGTTTACACACAAAAAGAAATAATCTTTGTTGGTTATGAAGGATGGGAGGGGTGGGGGGAAATACTAAAAAGACAATAGGTAAGTGGTATCTTTGGTGAAGGGTGAGACAGTACACAATACTGGGGAATCCAGCACAACTTGTACAAGGAAAGGTCATGGAAGCTCCATAGATAAATCCAAACCCCCAAGGGACTGAATTGCTGGGCGGAGGGCAGTGGGGACCATGGTCTCTGGGACCATTTAGCTCAACTGGCATAACACAGTTTATAAAGACAATGTTCTACATTCTACCTCGGTGAGCAGCGTCTGTGGTCTTAAAAACCTGTGAGCAGCCATCTAACATACTCCACTTGTCTCAGCCCTTTGGGAGCAAGGGAGAATGAAGAGAACAGGATACAAGGAAAAGATTAGTCCAAAGGACTAGTGGACCACAGCTACCAAGGCCTCCACCAGACTGAGTCCAGTACAGCTAGATGGTGCCCGGCTACCACCACTGACTGCTGTGATGGGATCACAACAGAGGGTTCTGGACAGAGCTGGAGAAGGATGTAGAACAAAATTTGAACACACACAAGAAAGACCAGATTTACTGGCCTGAAAGAGACTGGAGAAACTCTGAGAGTATGGCCCCCAGACACCCTTTCATCTCAATGGTGAGTCACTTCTGAGGTTATTCGTTCAGCCTGGGATTGGTCAGCCCCATAATACAAGATGGGACTATTGAGGCACAGCAGTCCAGGGACAAGAGCTAGAAGGCAGAAGGGACAGGAAAGCTCATGATAGGGAACCCAAGGTTGAGTAAGGACATTGTTGACATGTAGTGGGGTTGTTAACCTTTGTCATAGGGCAACATGTGTACTAAGTGTTTAATGAGAAACTATTTTGCTCTGTAAACCTTCATCTAAAGTGAGAATAACAGCACAAGTGGAAGAATGTAATCGATGTCACTGAATTATGCATGTAGAAATTTTTGAAATGCTGTATCTTTGGCTATGTATATTTTCACCAAAAAAATAAAAATAAAAAATAAAAAGGTCAAGAAGAGAGTGTTGACATGTCGTGGAGTTGTTAACCAGTGTCATAATGAGAAACTATTTGTTTTGTAAACCTTCACCTAAAGTAGAATTTAAAAAAAAAAAAAAAGGAAAAAAAAACAAGCATTCAATGGAAGAAGTCTCTTCCAGTTCATTACTTTTTAAAAAGGAAGTTAATTTTGAAATTATGTTTTGGAATTCATAAATCTCTTTCTTTTTATTTTCTGTGAGCTTTCAGTTTTATACTCCACTTAGTTGAAATTTAATTTTTAAATTTTTTTGTACCTTAGTAAATAAATTTGTATAATTGAAAATAAAAAAAAAATATAAAACAAGTAAAATTTATAAAATGAAATTTACATTCAAATATGGACGTTAACACAAAAATTTATATTTGAAAATTAGTAAGTAAAAAAATTCATTTAGAGTATGTAATTTTGTTCTTCAAGTTTGAAATAGTCAAAAGAAATAGTACTTTCAAGGCAGTCAAACATAATTTTATTCATTTGTGTACATTGTTTGTGGGCTCTTTGCATATCTCTACGAGTGTTTTTTTGTCTTGAAATAATACTTAAAAACGTGGACACTAGCTTTCCATAACTTGATGCTTCAGTTCATCAGACTACTGTTGATACCAGTCCGGGGTGAGAATGATAGCAAGAGCATGATACAAATACAAGGGTATGCTCAATCTGAAGTCGTGTTTTCATTTGCTTTTGGCAGGACAAGATACATCACGAGTCACATGATTATAGTGGTGCTCGCATGGCTTTATGTGATCTACAAGACAGAACTAAATATGAGGCTATACCTGATCTGTCTGAAGTGAAAAGGAAAATATAATTGTTATTGTAGACAAAATTTATAAAATGGCATCAATTTCATTTAGTGCCATGCCAGTTCACTTCTACCCTGGTGCTTGCTTTTCCTTGTGTCTTGTCTGCTTGGCATCTATGGGTCTATGCTTTAGAAACTGGTGATGTCCTAAGGAAACACTTACTATGTTTATTGGGTAGTCTGTCCCTGGTCCTATAGGTCTAAACTCAAGATGCTGGCAGAGATGTATTCTTTCTGGAGACTCAGGTGGAGAATTCATTCCTTGATTTTTCTGGCTTCTAGAGGCCACCCAAATTCTTTGGCTCATGGCTGCATCACTCTGACCTCTGCTTCTTTTTTCTCACTTCCTTTTTCTGACTCTGGCCCTCTTGTCTCCGTCTTATAAGGACCTTCAGTTTACACTGGGTTTGCCCAGAAAATCCAGATTAATTTTTCCACCGCAACATCCTTAATTTCCTCAGATCTGTGAAGTCCCTTTTGCCATGTAGGGTAACGTATTCACAGCTTTTGGGTATTATGACATGGATATCTTTGCTGGGGCTTTATTACACCTACCGCAGTATACCCTCTGGTCTCCAAAGATTCACATTTAACTCACATGCAAAAACATTAATTTCATCCCAACATTTCCCAAACTCTCAATCCACTGTAGCATAAACTAGAAGTCCAAAACATCTTCAATATCTCTTCAGCTCAAAAGTCCCAAATCTTTTCATTTAAATCATCTAAATTAGGTATGGGTGAGGCTCTGAGTATAATCTATCTTGAGATACAATTCCCCTGTATATGTGAATCTGTGAAATTCAAGAAACAAGTTATCTGTTCCCCAAAATATAATGGCGGGACATGTATAAGTTGTAGACATTCCAATTAAAAAAGGGATGAAATTAAAAGAAAAAAAAAGGAGTCACTGTCCCCAAAAATATCTAAATCCAGCTAGGCAAACAACGTTAGGTTTCAAGGCTTGAAATTAATGTTCTGTGGTTTGATAACTCTGCCATTGGAATCATCTTCTCAGAGTTGTCCTTCCATTTTCATGAAGAGTAGCATTGGTCTGCAGCTGAGTAGTTTTGTCAGCCTGTTTCCTGTCTGTAGACTGTTAGGAGTGTGAGACAGGGATTGAGGGCTATGTGATTTATTGAGGGAGTTGTCTTCAAAAGGGGAAAGGGAAAGTAGCCAAGCAATAATATGTTCTCAGGTAAAGTCTAGATTTGGCCTGACTCATGTGACAGGGGTGCTGGGATGTAAATTGCATAGCCGAGTTGTCCTTGAGTCAAAAGGTTTGGAGTTTTCACTTTCTACCCCCTCTAGTAACTCATTGGCTGCTGCTGGGGTTGGAGTGGTGGCATAATTGACTAGGTGTCTCCAAACCAAGGGCAATTCACTGGAGAAGGTCACAGGGAGAAACCATTGGGTGTTGGGTGCAGTGACCGTAAAAAGAAAGTGGGAAAATTAAAGAAGTTGGTAGGGGTACCAAGATAATGTACTACTGTAAAAAAATTAGATGAGTGGAAGATACTCTAGGTTTGTAATTTTACAACTGAAGTGTGAATGTCCCATATAGCATCTCTTAATTTAGGAAAAAGAACTGGGTTTATTTCCATGCTAGTATAAATCACTTTATTTTAATGCTTACAACTTTTATCTGTAGATTTTAGATAATACTCAGTGTGTTGGAACAAAACAATTGTTCAATAATAAGAATAATGAGAATAATGATAAAAATATGGTCCCTTGGTGGCATATTTGGTTTGTGCTGGACTGCTAGTCTAAAGGTTGGAGGTTCCAACTCACCCAGCGATCTCAGAAGATAGGCCTAGCGATCTGCTTTCATAAAGATTATAGGCAAAGAAACGCTATGGAGCAGTTCTACTCTGTAATGCATGGGGTGGCCATGAGTTGGAATTGACTCCTTGGCAACTAACAACAACAACATTATTTTTATCATTATTGATAAAAGCAACCATGATACTGAAGTTTAATGATTGCTTATTTATGTGCCAGATGCCCTTCTAAAGTATTTTATGTATTGAAGTCCTCCCATTAACTCTATTAGATAGGCTTATAACTATTTCCATTTTACATACTGGAAATTGAGGTCCAGTGAGCTAAAGTAATTTGCCAAATCTTCCTTAGCTATTAAGAAGAGTAGAAGAGAGATGAATACAGGCGGTGTGACCTAGTTCAACACAGTCCTACTCAAAATGAACAGAGGTGAGGTCTAGACATAGCTGGGGGACAATTTTCTAATTACAAGCAGCCCCAGGTTATGAAAGTCCAACTTATATACAACCTGTAGTTAAGAACTTTCCCCTGTATAGCCTATTGTATTTAAAATTTGAGGTATACACAATGGTTCGTAATAACAAAGGGCACTACTTTGTGATTTGCATCAAAATATTATTATTATTACTGTATTATTATGTCAAAGATGTTTTAGTGTATCTGGAGGTGTTTAATGTTTTTTACACATAGAAAGGTACCCTATATAGTGTACTATATATATTAAGACAAACATTTGACATAGTCACCTTAGATATGAACCATATCTAAACATTCTGATTTACATACAAATTTGTTTCTGCCTTACTTAATAAGGGAAGTCCAATGTACTGCCATGTCAAATTGATACAAAAGTTTCTAAAGCTCACAGTCAGGTGAAAAACAGTTCCTAGACAGGCACCAGTCTGCAGATCGCAATTTGAACAGCACTAATGGGATCGCCATGAGTCAGATTCAGCTTGGTGGCACCTAATAACAACTACAACAATGAGGATATAGGACGTACTGGAGGTGGAGCCCTGGTAGTGCAGTGGTTGAGAGATCAGCTGCTATCCAAAAGGTTGTTCAAATCTACCAGCTGCTCTTTGGAAACTGTATGGGGCAGTTCTACTCTGTCCCATAGGGTCAGTATGTGTCAGAATTCACTCGATGGAAGTGGGTTTGGATTTTTTTGTTTTTGGAGGTGAGAAGCTATCTGTCATGGATTGAATTGAGTCCCCCAAAAAATGTGTGTAGCAACTTGGCTACGTCATGATTCCCAGTATTGTATGATCATGTAATCTGATGTGATTTCCTTACGTGTTGTAAACTCTATCACTATGATGAGGTTATATGTGATCTCCTTATGTGTTGTAAATTCTATCAATGTAATGAGTTTATGCTGATGAGGTTTACAAGGTTTGATAGTGTCTTAATCCAATCTTTTTTGAGATATAAAAGAGAGAAGCGAGCAGAGACACATGGGAACCTCATACCACCAAGAAAGCAGTGCTTGGAGCAGAGCGTGTCCTTTGGACCTGAGGTTCCTGCACAGAGACACTCCCAGACCAAGGAAAGACTAATGCATCACAAGGACCTTTCTCCAGACATGACAGATAGAGAAAGCCTTCTCCTGGAGCTGATGCCCTGAATTTGGACTTGTAGCCTACTGGACTGTGAAAGAATAAACTTCTCTATGTTAAAGCCATCCACTTGTGGTATTTCTGTTAGAGTGGCACTAGATGACTAAGACACTATCCAAGGAAATCCTTCTTCTCTTCTTTTCTGTTTAAATTGAAGCTAGATTCACATAGACTGAAATGCATAAAACTTAATTATTCAGTTTGATGAATAATACGTATGTATGCACCATGGAAGCAACACCCAGACCAAGACAAAGAAATTTTCACCTCCCAGGAGGTCCCTTGTACCTCATCCCAATCAATTCCAATCTTCTGACCTCTACTAGCATAGATTAACATTTTCCTATGTTTTGAAATGAACAAATGCAATAATGCTCATTTGAGTATGAATTCTTTCACTCAGGATGTTTTTTATTAGATGCATCCATCCTGTTTCCAGTAGCAGTATTTCTTCCTTATTGCTCTGTCATATTCCATTGTATGAATACTGGACATCAAACTTTTTTCATTCATTTTACTTTTGGCACACATTTGAAATGGCGAATGCTCTGAGGAACATTCTTGTACACGTCTTTCAAGGGCAATAAGCATGCATTTTTCTTGGGTCTAATTGCAGCTATGGACTTTCTGGGTTGTAGACTGTATGTATGTTTCCTTTGAGGCAATATTTTCAAATGGTGTATCAATGTGGATTTACCAGTTGACAGTATTATCAGTAGTGTATGAAGGTTTCAGGTCCATATTGCAGAGATACTTGATATCCTCAGTTATTTTAACTAAAGCAATTTTGGTGAAAGGTAGTATTATTTCATTGTGTTTATTAATTTTCGTCTAAGTATATTCTTTAATGAAGTGTATGTTTAGTCTTTACTCTTTCTCATTGAGTTTCAGTCTGTTTTCTTAGTGTTTCATAGGAGTTCTTCATATATTCTACATAGAAGTCCTTTGTCACATGTAAGTATTGAAATATCTTCTCCTGGACTATGATTAATCCCTTCTTCTTAAGGAGAAGGGGGCTGAAATACTTTGTAAGAAGAGAAAAGAAAAGAAAAAGTGAATAGAGTGAGATGTTGAAAAAACAAGAGAAAGTTCCATCATAGATCTTTCCTGGTGGTTGAAGGAATAAATGGCCAAGGCAATTTTCTAGGGCTGGAAACTTAGAGTGGGATACTGGCATGAAATGTCCTAGAGCAGTCAGTGTTTTTTGGTCAACAATCTCTTATTTCCTGGTATAGTTTAGAGGTTTACAGATAGTGAGATTTGAAGCAGTGGATTTTCTCTCTGGTCAACTATTAAATCCGCCCAAATCCCTTAGAAATATGGAGGGTCTTCATGACGTTTCTGTTGTGAGAGAGGTGTGGCTCAGTAGGAGAGTGTCCTTTCTCACTCAGCTGCTTTTTACAATTCCCAACAATTCTGTACTTCTTTCATTTTTAAAGTATGTTCTGTGTACTCACAGTTATTCAACACATTATCCAATGAACTGCCTTGAAATGTTTCCCCGTTTCTACTCTCTGCATCCCCTCACCACCCAGGGCGCCTGTGTCAACACAAGGAAGACAAGAAAAAAGGTAGGAAATAGAGAAAATAGAACTGGCTTGCTCAGGATTTCCTCAATTTGAAGCAAGAAGCCCACCACCACACTGACCTGTTCACTAATTCTCTGTTCCTTTTCCAGTGTTATTGAAGAGCAAGACAGAAAAAGAAGGACTGAAAGAAGAGGAAAAGGAGGGGCTCGATCATTTCATTTGAAATTCCCTTAGTTTTCCGAGCATTGTTTGGAGCGTGAAAGAGCCAGACATTACCAATATTGGATCCCATTTTCAGACATGGACGGCAATGGGGCCCTTCTGATTTTGTCTCTCAGTGAGTGCATAATATAGAATAAGTTAAGACTAAATATTTGAAATCACAGAAGCCCTGATAATATTTTGAAGGAACAACTAAAACAAACCTTTTCAGAATGCCGAAATAGCTCAGTTGGGAGAGAATTAGACTGAAGATGTAAAGGTCCCTGGTGCGATCCTGGGTTTTGGCAGCTTAAGTCAGTTTTGCATAATTACTTTCTTAAAAAACATTTGCATTCCATGCCTTTGGATTCTAATAGAACTGAATAGTACAGTTATCCAACACAGAAATATTAAAAAAAGAAAAAAAAAACCCTATATCTCTCTAGGAGCCTTTGTGGTGCAGTCGTCAAGTGTTTGGCTACTAACAAAAGGTCAGTGGTTTCAGCCCACCAGCCACTCAGGGAAGGAGAGACATCACTGTCAGCTTCCATAAAGATTTACAGCCTTGGAAACCATATGAAACAGTTCTACCTTGTCCATAGTGTCGTTGTGAGTCACAATCGACTGGACTGCAATGGGTTTGATTTGGTTTGGTTTTGAGGTCTTTCCCTGAAATGCTAACCAACATTTTGCATATTTTATTTAAAATTTAAAAAATAAGAAACTGAAATTCAGTGTGGAAATCTAGGAACTGATGGAGCAAGGAATCCAATAGGCTATATACGCTGCTGCACTTATGTTTTACATTTCTGTTCTGATATTACGTATTATGTGTGTGGCAGTGGTGGAGGGAAAGATATTTTTAATCACAAGAAATGTTAAAAGATCCTGTGGAAAAAGAATTACTACACTATATGAGGAAGGTAACCTAATGGTAACCGAAAGCTTGGTGATTGGAACTTAACCGGGGCCACCGTGGAAGAAATGGCCTGGCAATCTGCTTCCTTGAAAAATTGCTGTTGTTTGCTATCCAGGCGATTCTGACTCATGCAGAGCCCATGTAGTGACCTCATGTGTGGGCTGTAATCTTAAATAAAGCAGATGGCCAGGCCTTTTCTTCCGCTAGAATCACCAGTCTTTAGCTTAGCAGTTAAGTGCAATTATACCCCTGGTCATCTGTAAAGATTAAAACAAAAATCAAAATCATTGCATTGGAGCCGATTCCCACTCACAGCTGTAATCTTTCCCAGAGCCGAACTGACTGCCTTCTTTCTTCCGCATAGCCGCTGGTAGGTTCCCACCGCCAAGCTTTTGGTTAGCAGTTCAGCGCTTAACAACCCAGGCGGCTCCCTACATATTACAGCCAAAGAACCTTATGGAGCAGTTCTACTCTGTAACACATGAGGTCTCCATCCATGAACCGGAATCGATTTGACTGCAACGGAGGAATACCCATCCAGCACCAACAGAGAATTTCTTAACATTCCCCATTTCAATTTAGTGTTTTTCTTATATCTCCCACAGTGAGAGCCCCGGTTTCCAACAACCTCAATATGTATACTCATTGTCTCAAGCCTAAGATTTACACGAAAAAATTTCAGAATTGCTACACCCATTACCATTACCATTGTGTCAGTACTCCTTAGTGAACCTATAGGACAGAGTAGAACTTCCCCATAGGGTTTTCACAGAGCGCCTGGTGGATTTGAACTGCCGAAAGTTTGGTTAGCAGCCTTAGCCCTTAACCATTACATTCCCATAGCATTATTTAAAAACAAAAACAAGAACAAAAAACTGCTACATAGAGTTTAATATTTGCTTGCCTTTCTTTTTGTCTTACAATGAGGACAGAGCACTATGGAAAACATTTACTTGAATCTCTTCTCTCTTTTTTCTCCTATGTGGTTATGTTATTCTTTTGATACACGCTAAATTTATTTGTTTCTATTTGTATTTAATTTTACAATATTTTCACAAACACTTGAGTTAGTGTTATTTACCTCTGTAAAACATGAATATGTTTCCAAGAGTCAAAAGAATACAGAAAGTTATATTCAGAGAAGTTCCAAGAGAATGTTGTATCCTGGGATTCACCCAGGTAATGGAATGGAAGCAGGCACCTGGCAATCTGGTGGAAGAGCTTCGACCAGGAAGAAAATCTTTCTTTCTAGCACTAAGGTATCCTTCTCTAGGTGTGTCCATTTCTGAGAGTGCAGTGAAGGGAGTTTGAAAACAGCAGATTTGAACATAAAGTGATTTTATCTTGACTTAGTTCTCAAAGTCTCTGAGAATAGTAATGCACATTCCTCTCAAACACAGGGTTGCCGGGGTATATATATCTCAGAGGTAGAGTGTTTGTTTAGCATGCAGGAGGCCCTGGGTTCAATCTAAAATACCTCCTCTTTTTTATTTCCTCACAATGCATGCCCAAAGATGTTACTCTCAAAAACTTACTTCTTTCTTAAGTTGAGTTGTTTTGGCCTTGGTGTTTTTCTTTCCTAACTAACTAGTTGAGACAATGGTGCTCACTTAGACTTATTTGTTGTCATCTATCATCCACATGTTCTCTCCAAGCATTCTCAGCAATCACAGGTATATGGGCCACTGTCTGTACTCCCAAAGACAAACCAGTCCGTTTAAGAGGGCTTGGGGGAAAGCTGAGTGTTAAGAGGCAAGAGAATCTGACAGAAGAGAAACCTGCTCTAGTGCTTGGGAAAAATCAGTGTTGCTTCTCTGAGATGGAGAATAAAGGATTCTCAAATAATGTCAGGGAAAGAAGAATTCATTCCTGCCAAAGAAGAAAGTCGTTTCTTTGTCTCATTTCTTTCTCTAGCATGTTTTAAAACACTGAGAAGTAGGCGTTTAACCCAGGTTTGTACTGAGGAGGTAAAGACTCGCTGCCAAACCTTGTCTACCTCTTATTCATGGACATAGGCATCAAGATATGGATATCAAGCAGAAAGAAGCCATCAAAGATCATAGAAATGTCATTGTCCATCTGTCCTGAGCTCAGTCTCTGGATGCTTGGGAGAGTCTCATCTCTTGAAGAGGCTGCCAAAGAAGAAATGGAGCACAAATTCTAAACACTCATGGGTCAAAAGAGGAGAGCACAGACACATTAACCCAAGACCTTGGGTAAGGTCTGCATTGTTTCAGGACAGTTGCCACATCCTTCTGGAATGATTCTACATTTCCCTATAAATATTTTCAATTATTGATCTTGAGAATAAAAATAACAATCTTGATGAATCAATGTGGATTTGATCATACAATCCAGAATATGAACTAAATGGGTTTTTGTGTTTTGACCTAAACTAGGAGAAAGTATTTTAGAGGGATCTTGTTGGGGAAGGCTTTAAGGCAAGGACAAGGCTGGCTTCTCTCTAGGAAGGAGTTATTGATTATGGTAAAAAGAGGTGAGAAGCCAAGAGACCTGGAGTTCTTTTATAATGCATTGTCCCCTTTCATCTTCTCTCCAAAAGCTGTAATTATCCAACTTCTATCAGTCTATCAGAGGCCATCTCTAAGCAAATTTTAAAGTCACCTACTTGACTTGCAAGGGGTTAACCTACGTTTCCTCTGGGGCTACACTAGGACGAGGAAAAGGTGACCGAGAATGTAGTTATTACCGATTATACAGAGTCTCTTACTTTCTATGGTCACAGTTCCCCTCTTTAGACTCCTTTTGAGCTAAGAGCAGGATGTGAAGAGCAGAGGGGCCAGATAGAAATTCTTTAGGAAAAAAATGGGTTTTAATAGGCTTCATTTAAGAGTTAGAAATATGTGGAGCAAACATACGGGAACTTTCTTTTTTGTTATTTACATTTTAAGCAAAACCAAGTACACTTCCCCAGTCGCAGGGGCGCTTAATCTCAAAGCTAACTGCACATCCCGCTTCCTCTCTCAACACTGCTCCCATCACATTCATGCAGGAAAATCAGGAAATTCCTGCAGCTCCTACTGAAGCCACCAATACCAACAACATCTGAATTGCAAACAAAAATTCAACCTCACGTGCGCCCTCCACAGTGCTCAGCATGTCTACCCGGTGAAGGAAAGAGTGAAAGACTCTCAAAGGCAAGACAAAAAAAAAAAAAAACAAAAAAAAAAAACACCAAACAAAACCCGTTACCTTCTAGTAGATTTCAACTCACAGCAACCCTATAGGACGGGGTAGAACTGCTGCATACAGTTTCCAAGGAGCACCTGGTGGATTTGAACATGCTAGTCTTTCGGTTAACAGCCGTAGCACTTAAAAACTACACCACCAGGGTTTTGAGGCAAGACAGTCTTGGGCAAAATGAACTGAACCCCCTTCCGGAACAAGCCAGCTTCTCTTTTCCTGCTCTCTTGCTCTCTCTCCTTTTTCTCCTTCTCTCCTGTCATTTCACCCCATCCCACCTCTTTCCTCTGTCCATGAGCTGATGCTCCTCTCTCTCCTTCCTCTTCCCCCCTGTGCACTCCAGAATGACAGTTTTCACAGTAGTTCAATGCACTCCTAGTCCCATACATGCCCATTTTAATCTCTGCATTGAGATTCACATGTAGTGGATATGTTTATTTACCACATCACTTGATAATTCCTTCCCTCGCCTGTATGCCCAGTGTAACATCTCCCTAGCTCAGGCTGTGGCTCGTTCAGGCCAACTCCAGAGCTGGTAGAAACGGAAAGTGGATGAATTTTTTCCTCTGAACTGAGAAGACTTGGATCTCGGGCCAGGGAGAAAGAATTTGTAAAAGAATCTAAGATATTTTTGGAGGAAATATTTTAAAAACTTACATCCGAAAAGATGGTCGCACCAAAACGTGGTTAAGGGAGAAAGCCTGGACTCCTTTGCTCGTTGGAGACTGAAGTTTGAGAACTTGTACAGACACACGGAGAGGTTTTATTAAAATTCGCTTGGCAGATGGTCTTCAGCTGCTGAGATTTCCTCATTCATTCCAAGAGGGGCCGATTCTGAAAGACGAGCTGTCACCAAAGAGAGCGTTTCTACATTTTCCGCACTCTTCCTCATTTTCAGTCACGCAGGAGGCTCATTTTTAGACCACAACTCTCTGGCACGTACACTACTTGTTTTCTGTCTTTTCTAGGCTTCGTAACCTTGATTCACACATGTAAGTTACAAATAAATAATGTTAATTTTACTTTCCTGTTTAGCTAATGGAGTCCCTTAGTGGTGCAAATGGATAACATGTTGAGCTGATAACTAAACAGTTGGATGTTGGAATCTACCCAGAAGTCCTAGGAAGAAAGGCTGGACCATCTACATCTGAAAAAAATCAGCCATTGAAAACCCTAAGGAGCACAATTGTACTCTGACATGCATGGGGTCACCATTCATCAGAATCAGCTGGAATCAACTTTTTTTTATTTTTTTTATTTTAGCTAATAATGGTAAATTATAAATATAGATAGAAAGCAAGCTTGATTAAGATTAATAGCAATTTAAAATAACAAATTATAAAAGTAAATAATCATGTTTCCTCAGATTTGTATATTCTCTTGGGTTCTAGATGTCCAACCAATCTTACATCATAAGTGACAACACAGTGCTTCTGCTTGACCATTAAGTGGCAGCACCATATTCCACTCACCCAATTCCTGAAACTGCTTCTACTTTACTTAATAGGAGGAGTCCAATATCTTGGCACAGTCAAATTGATACAAAAGTTTCTAACGCCCACAGACAGGCAAAACACAGTTCTTAGAAGGCATCAATCTACAGACCACAATCTGAACAGCACTACTGAAGAGATAGGATGTACGGGAGGTGAGAAGATATCCAAGTAAAATCCTTCTTTCTTCTTTTTGTTTAAATTGAGGCATAGTTCACACAGGGTAAAATGCATACAACTTAATTATTCAGCTTGATGAGTTATTACGTATGTATATCTCATATAACAAACATCAAGACCAAGATAATTTTTCAGCTCTTGGAAGCCCCCTTGTATCTATCCTGAAAATTCCAATCTTCTGACCTCTACCACCATTTTCCTGTGTTTTGAAATACTATAAATGGAATTATACAATATGTGTTCATTTCAATATAGATTCTTTCACTCAATAAGTTTTTATTAGATACATCAATATTGTGTCTAGGAGCAGCAGTTCTTTTTTATTGCTGTCACATTCCATTTTATTAATACTGTACATCACAACTTTTTCATTCATTTTACTGTTGATGTACATATAAAACAACTAATGCTATTATGAACATTTTTGTAGGTATCATTCAAGGGCAATAAACACTTGCTTTTCTTGAGTCTAAATTCAGCTGTGGAGTTTCAGGGTTATAGGTTTTTTATATATATATATGCATATATATATATTGTTTTACACAGTATTTCTAAATAGCATACAAGTGTGGATGGTCCAGTTGACAGTGTCATCAGCAATGTATGAAGGTTTCAACTGTTCCATATCATCAGCAACACTTGATATTTTCAGTTCTTTTATCTTAAGCCATTTTGGTGACAGGGAGTATTATTTCACTGTGCTTTTAATTTGAATTTTCCTTATAATTAATAACACCTAGCTTTTGCACTCCACCAGACCAGCTACAGGAATGGCTGCCAGGGGAAAACAAGGGACTAAAGCAAGTCGGCTGTTGTTGTAGCCAAGTGGTTAAAGCAATGGACTAGAAATCCACTGGGGTTTCCCTGTGCAGGTTCAAATTCTGCTGACTACGGAATATTTGGAGCCCTGGTAATGCATTGGTTAGGAGTGGCTCCTTGGAAGCTCCATGGGGCAGCTCTACTATGTCTTATACGGTCATTGTGAGTCTGAGTCGGTTCCACCAAAATGGTTATTTTGGCCATGGAGGAGCCGAACCGGGCCTTTGATGGAGCTGCCTGGCCCTTCATGATGAGACAATTTTTTTGTTTTTAAATATTTTATTGTACTTCAGGTGAAGGCTTACAGAACAAATAGTTTCTCCTGAAACAGTAGTACACATATTGTTTTATGACATTGGTTAACAACCCCACAACATATTAACCCTCTAACTTCTTAACCTTTTTTTTTTTTCTTGGTGAAAATACACAGAGCCAAAGATACACCGTTTCAAAAATTTCTACATACACAGTTCAGTGACATTGACTATGCTCTTCCAATTGTGCTGTTATTCTCACTTAAGATGAAGGCTTACAGAACAAAATAGTTTCTCATTTAACAGTTACTACAAATGTTGCCTTATGGCAATGGTTAACAATCTCACAACACATCAACAATTTCCTTACTCAACCTTGGGTTCCCTATCACCAGCTTCCTTGTCCCCTTCTGCCTTCTGGCCCTTGTCACTGGACTCCTGTACCTCGTTAGTCTCATTTGGTTTTACGGGGCTATCCACTCCCAGGCAGAACAGTGAACCTCGGAGGAAACTTCACCACTGAGCTAAAAGGGTGTCTGAGGGCCATACTCTCAAGGTTTCCCCAGTCTCCTTTAGGCCAGTAAATCTGGTCTTTTTTGTATGAGTTAGAATTATGCTCTACATCCTTCTCCAGCTCTGTCCAGAGCCCTCTGTTGCGATCCTGGTCAGAGCAGTCAGTGGTGGTAGCAGGGCACCATCTAGCTGTACTAGACTCAGGCTGGTGGAGGCCTTGGTAGCTGTGGACAATTAGTCCTTTGGGCTAATCTTTTCCTTGTATCCTGTTCTCTTCATTCTCCCTTGCTCCTGAAGGGATGAGACCAGTGGAGTATCTTAGATGGCCGCTCAGAGGCTTTTAAGATCCCAGACACTACTCACCAAGGTAGAATGTAGAGCATTGTGTTTATAAGCTGTGTCATGCCAATTGAGCTAGATGTTCCCCGAGACCATGGTCCCCACAGTCCTCCACTCAGAAATTCAGTCCCTCAGGAAGTTTGGATGTGTCTATGGGGCTTCCATGACCTTTCCTTGTACAAGTTGTGCTAGTTTCCCCTGTATTGTGTATTATCTCACCCTTCACCCAAGATACCACTTATCTATTGCCTATTTAGTATTCCCCCCCCCCCACACCTCCCATCCCTGGTAACCAACAAAGATTGTTACATTTTGTGTGTGAACTTTTTCATGGGTTTTTACAATAGAGGTCTCATACAATATTTGTCCTTTTGTGATTGACTTATTTCACTCAGCATAATATCCTCCAGTTTCATCCATGTTATGAGATGGTTCACAGATTCATTGTTGTTCTTTCTCGTTGCATAGTACTCCATTGTGTGTATGTACCATAGTTTGTTTATCCATTCATCTGTTGATGGGCATCTAGGTTGTTTCCATCGTTTTGCTATTGTGAACAATGCCGCCATGAACATAGGTGTGCATACGTCTATTCGTGTGACAGCTCTTATTTCTCTAGGATATATTCCGAGGAGTGGAATTGCTGGATCAAATGGTACATCTATTTCTATCTTTCTGAGGAAGCGCCATATCATTTTCCAAAATGGTTATATCATTTTGCATTCCCACCAGCAGTGCATAAGAGTTCCCATCTTCCCGCAGCCCCTCCAACGTTTGTTATTTCCAGTGTTTTTGATTCCTGCCAGTAATGCCAGGGTGAGATGGCATCTTATTGTGGTTTTAATTTGCATTTCTCTAATGGCTAGTGATCGTGAGCATTTCCTCATGTGTCTGTTGGCCATTTGAATGTCTTCTTTGGTGAAGTGTCTGTTCATTTCCTTTCCCCTTTTTTTAATAGGATTATTTGTCATTTTGTTGTAGAGGTGTTGGATTTTCTTGTAGATTATGGAGATTAGACCTTTGTCTGACTTGTACTGTCCAAAAATTTTTTCCCAGTCTGTAGGTTCTCTTTTGACTCTTTTGGTGAAGTCTTTTGAAAAGCATAGGTGTTTGATTTTTACAAGATCCCAGTTATCTAGCTTATCTGTTGGGTTTTGTGCGTTGATGGTTATGGTTTGTATCCTGTTAATGCCATGTATTAAGGCCTGAAGTGTTGGTCCTTTTGTTTCTTCTATGAACTTTATAGTTTTAGGCTTTATATTCAGGTCTTTGATCCATTTTGAAGTAGTTTTTGTGTATGGTGTGAGGTATGGGTCCTGTTTCATTTTTCTACAAATGGATATCCAGTTTTGCCAGCACCATTTGTTAAAAAGACTGTCTTTTCCCCATTTGATGGACTTTGGGACCTTGTCGAAGATCAGGTGACTGTAGGTGGATGGATTTACATCTGAGTTCTCAATTCTGTTCCATTGGTCAATGTATCTGTCCTTGTATCAGTACCAGGCTGTTTTGACTACTGTAGATGTATAGTAGGTTTTGAAGTCAGGTAGTGTGAGTCCTCCAACTTTATTCTTCTTCTTCAGTAGTGCTTTACTCATTTGGGGCTTCTTCCCTTTCCATATAAAGTTAATGATTAGTTTTTCCATCTCTTTGAAGAATGTTGTTGGTATTTGGATCGGGATTGCGTTGTATTTGTAAATTGCTTTGGGTAGAATTGACGTTTTCACGATGTTGAGTCTGCCTATCCATGAGCATAGTATGTTTTTCCATTTAGGTAGATCCCTTTGGGTTTCATGCAGTAGTGTTTGTAGTTTTATTTCTATAGGTCTTTTACATCCCTGGACAGATTTATTCCTAAGTATTTTATCTTGTTAAGGGCTATTGAAAATGGTATTGTTTTCCTGATTTCCTTTTCATCGTTCTCCTTACTGGTGTATAGGAATCCAACCAATTTTTGAATGTTTATCTTGTATGCTGCTACTCTGCTGAATCTTTCTATTAGTTCCAGTAGATTTCTCGTGGAGTCTTTAGGGTTTTCTATGTGTAGTATCATATCATCTGCAAACAGGGACTGTTTAACTTCTTCATTACCAATTTGGATGCCCTTGATTTCTTTTTCTTGCCTTATTGCTATAGCTAGAACTTGCAGCACAATGTTAAATAGGAGTGGTGATAAAGGGCATCCTTGCCTTGTTCCTATTTTCAAGGGGAATGTTTTCAGCCTCTCTCCATTAAGAATGATATTGGCTGTTGGTTTTGCATAGATGCTCTTTATTATGTTGAGAAATTTCCCTTCTATACCTACTTGATTGAGAGTTTTTATCAGGAATGGGTGTTGGACTTTGTCAAATGCCTTTTCTGTGTCAATTGAGATGATCATGTGATTCTTTTCTTTCCTTTTATTTATGTGGTGGATTACGTTGATTGATTTTCTAATGTTGAACCATCCTTGCATACCTGGTATGAATCCTACTTGGTCGTAGTGTATTATTTTTTTGATATGATGCTGAATTCTGTTGGCTAGAATTTTGTTGAGAATTTTGGCATCTATATTCATGAGAGATATTGGTCTGTAATTTTCTTTTTTGTGACGTCTTTGCCTGGTTTTGGTATCAGCGTTATGCTGGCTTCATAGAATGAATTTGGAAGTGTTGCTTCCTCTTCTATGCTCTGAAATATCTTGAGTAGTACTGGTACAAGCTCTTTTGTAAATGTTTTGTAGAATTCTCCAATGAAGCCATCTGGGCCAGGGCTTTTTTTGGTTGGGAGTTTTTTTTTTTTTTTTTATTACCTTTTCAATCTCTTCTCTTGTTATGGGTCTGTTCAGATTTTCAACATCACTTTGTTGTAGTTTGTGTAGGCTGTGTGTTTCTAGAAATTTATCCATTTCCTCTAGGTTTTCAAATTTGTTGGAGTATAGTTTTTCATAATATTCTGTTATAATATTTTTTATTTCAGTTGGGTGTGTTGTAATGTCCCCCATTTCATTTGTTGTTTGGGTTATTTCTGTCCTCTCCTGTTTTTCTTTTGTCAGTCTGGCCAGTGGTTTGTCGATTTTGTTGATTCTTTCAAAGAACCAACTTTTGGTTTTGTTGATTCTTTCTAATGTTTTTCTGTTCTCTATTTCATTTATTTCTGCTCTGATCTTTACTATTTCCTTTCTTCTGGTGGTTGTGGGCTTTTTTTGCTGTTCTCTTTCTATTTGTTTGAGTTCTGTAGTTAATGTTTTGATTTTGTCTCTTTCTTCTTTTTTGATATATGCTTCTATTGCTATAAATTGTCCTCTGAGGACTGCCTTTGCTGTGTCCCAAAGGTTTTTGGTATGATGTGTTTTCATTCTCATTTGATTCTAGGAATTTTTTGATTCCCTCTCTGATTTCTTTTATTACCCAGTTATGTGTAAACAGGGTATTATTCAGTTTCCATGTAGTTGATTTTTTTTCCTTGCTCTTTCTATTGTTAATTTCTACCTTGATGGCATTGTATTCAGAGAAGATACTTTGAATTATTTCTACGTTTTGGATTTTGTTGAGGATTGCTCTGTGACCTAAGATGTGGTATATTCTAGAGAATGTTCCATGTGCATTGGAAAAGAATGTGTACTCTGAAGCGGTTGGATGGAGTGTTCTATATATGTCTATAAGGTCAAGTTGGCTGATTGTGTCCTTTAGGTCTTCTGTATCTTTGTTGAGTTTTGTCTTAGTTGTTCTGTCCTTTACTGAAAGTGGTGTGTTGAAGTCTCCTACTATTATTGTGGAACTGTCAATTTCTCTTTTCAGTGTTGTTAGAGTTTGTTTTATGTATTTTGGAGCCCTGTCATTGGGTGTGTAGATGTTTATTATGGTTATGTCTTCATGACGGATCATCCCCTTAATCATTATATAGTGTCCTTCTTTGTCTTTATGGTAGATTTTGTTTTAAAATCTATTTTATCTTAGATTAGAATTGCCACTCCTGCTCTTTTCTGATAGTTGTTAGCTTGATATATTTTTTTCCAACCTTTGACTTTAAATAAATTCACATCTTTGTTTCTAAGGTGTGTCTCTTGTAGACAGCATATTGATGGATCCTGTTTTCTTATCCATTCTGTCACTCTTCATCTCTTTATGGGTGCATTGAGTCTATTTACATTCAGTGTAATTATTGATAGATTTGAGTCTGTTGTTGTCATATTGTAGTGCTTTTTTTTGTGGTGCTGACGTTTTCTTTGTTCTTCTTACTCTCTTGTGCTGAGTTACTTTGTGGATTTTTTTTTTCATTTCTTTTTTTTGTTGTTGTTGGTTTTGTTTTTCCAGAGACTTTATGTTTTTCGTCTTTATTTTTATGAGTTGCTTTGTTAACTTTCTTTGTGGTTACCATGAATTTTACCCCTATCTTTCTAAGTTTGAAGCAGTCTACAATTACTTGGTATCGCCTTGCCTTCCTCTCCATTAGAAGGTTGTATACCTATGCCGTTTATTCCCTCTTTTATTGTTTTGATGTTGTTGTCATTTATTGATTAACTGCTCTGATTCCCTGTTGTATTTCTTTTGGATTTGGATAGTCCTCGAGAGTTCATTTCCTAGATTGGTATCTGGCTTGTACGATCCTGTGTCCTAGGTTCTGCCTGTGAGCTGAAGCTGTTTGTTCTCAGATCGAAGAACTCCCTTTAATAATTCTTGTAAGTTTGGTTTGACTTTTACATATTCCCTTAATTTCTGTTTATCTGGGAATGACCTAATTTCACCATCAAATTTGAACAAGAGTTTTGCAGGATATATTATTCTTGGCTGACAGTTTTTTTCTTTCAAGATTTTATATATATCATCCCATTGTCTTCTTGCCTGTATGGTTTCTGCCAAATAATCTGAGCTTAGTCTTATTGTTTCTCCTCTGTATGTGACTTCTTGTTTTTCACAAGCTGCTCTCAGGATTCTTTGCTTGTCTTTGGTTTTGGCGAGTGTGAATATGAAAAGCCTTGGTGATTTTCTTTTGGGGTCTCTTCTATATGGGGTTCGTTGAGCTTCTTGGATGGCCAGCTTTTCATCTTTCATGATATTGGGGAAGTTTCCTGTCAGCAGTTCCTCAATGATCCTCTCTGTATTTTCTGTTTTCTCCCCCTGTTCTGGAATGCCAATCACTTGTAAATTTTTGCTTTCAATTGTTTCCCACATAACTCTCTGGGTCTCTTCATTTTTCTTTGTTCTTTTTTCTGAGTTCTCCTGAAACAGAGTTTTATCCAAGTGTTTTTCTTCAGTTCCACTGATCCTGTCTTCCACGGTTTCAAATCTGGTTCTCAGCCCTTCTATGACATCATCCATTTCTGAAATCTTGCTGTTTATCTTTTGGATTTCTAATTGTTGTTTTTGTATAATTTCTAGTTGTGAATTTATTTTGGCATTTTGTTCCTGCATCATCTTCCTTAATTCTTCCAATTTTTTGTCTGTATTTTCCATGAGTTTGTCTATCTTTTCCTCATGTTTGTCAGCTTTTTGCCTCAGTTCTTGGAGCATTCCGAGTATTAGAGTTTTGAACTCCCTATTAGGTAGTTCTAGTGCATTTTCTTCCACAGGAGAGTCATTTGGTGTTTTATTTTGGATGCCTACTGGAACCATCCTGTCCTGTTTTTGTAAATGTTTTGATATTGTCTGCTGTTTTGGGGGCATTCAGTGTTATTTTTCTCATTTTGATTGTAGGTTTGTTTGTTTCGTCCCTTTTTTTAAGAAAAAATTTGACTATGTCTGAGCAGGTGGACTGTGTGTTCTTTGTTGTTTGCTCGTCTGTGCGTTCAATACTTTTCGCCTCCTTCTCCAATTGGCAGGGTCAGTCACTCAGGTATGGTACAGCAGGGCAGGTCTAGCTGAAGATGAGTTGTTTGTGGCACTTACTACAGCCACCAGAGCGGGTCAGTCATCAGTGCAGGGCAGATTCCAGTAGGCCACGCCTGTACTGCTTGTTGGTGTGATGTCAAGCGCACGGTGCAGGTAGGCAGGATGCAGCAGGGAGGTTGTTATGTGTGGAGCTAAGATGAATATGGGAGAGAGAGGAGAGGAACAGGAGCCAAAAACATACAAACAAACAAAAAAGAATGCTAGTGGAGCTTGCCATTGGAATGGAGAGATGAGAGACTATGAAATGGAGAAAAACAGAAAGGGGAAGAGGAAGAAAAGAAAAGAATGAATAAATAAAAATCAGAAAGGTTAAAGAACCACAAAGTTCCCAGGGATCCCACCAATGCAGCTATGAGGTCTGGGGAAGTCGCTCTCAGGTGTTGCAGTACAGCCTAGCTAGAAGGCATAGAGGTATACAATGCCTGGTGTTCAGGGATCAGAAAGAGAAGGAAGATATAGAAAGACTAGAAACTGAGCAATGAAGAAAGACAAAAAGGGAAAAAAAGGGAAAAGAAAACAAAACAAATTAAAAAAAAAAAAAAAGAAAGCCCCCCCCCCCCAAAAAAAAGAAAAAAAAAAGAAACCAACGAAAAAAGAAATGCTCTCAGGGATCCCTCTGTACGTCTGTGGAAGCTGAAGGGGAGTTCCTTGCCACGCAGCTCCGCCTGGCCAGAATGGGCTCCCAACTCAAGAAAAGGAAAAGAAAACAAACAAACAATTGAAAATAAACAAACGAACAAAAGCCCTGGGATCCCACCAGCGTGGCAGCCCAGACCAGGAGGCAGCTCCACACTCGAATGGAGGTCCGCAGCCCCTCAGGAAGAATCAAAGATGGTGCATGGAACCAGGCACTTGAGTGAAAGGAGGGGGAGATGGCGAGAGGCAAGCAAGAAATCCAAAGAAGCAGAAGAAAAAAAAAGAAAGAAAGAAAAAGCAACACCAGCAGCCAACAAATGGCACTCAGAGAGCCAGCTAGCACGGGCTGATGTTTCTGGGCAAGAGACTGTGTCCGCGGGAAGCAGAGGAGGCTGAATGTGGGTGAAGAAGGGTAGAGAGTGGGAAAACGTATATCACAAATTGCCGGCACTCTGGAGCCCCTCAGGAAGAAGCAAAGATGGCGCATGGAGCCAGGCACTCGAGTGAAAGGAGGGGGAGGTGGCGAGAGGCAAGTGAGAAATCAAAAGAAGCAAAAAAGAAGAGCAACACTAGCAGGCAACAGCTAGCACCCAGAGAGCCGCCCGCTTGGGTGTGTGGAATCCAAGCAGCCGGCGCTTCCCGGTCAAGAGACTATGGCCGCGGGAAGCAGAGGAGGCCGAGCCGGGGCGAAGAGGGGTAGGGGGTGGGAAAGTGCACACCGCAAATTACCGGTTGTTTTGTCTCCCGCTGGACGCTCCCTGAGGCTGCTTTCTCTTACCCCCATTTGCTGGTCTCCGATAGGAGTCCAAGATGGTGGATCCGCGCTGTGTTAGCTGGTAAGGGACCTCTGCATGAATCTCTCCTCGCTCTCCGTTCTCTGTCAGTTTTCTCCCTCCATTTGGTGCTTGGCTGAGTTCTTTATCTCTTCATTTGATGTTTTAGGGTTTCAGGATTGTTTTTTTCTCTGTTTGGCTTAGTTTTTTTGATCTTTGCTGTGGAGGGACGGCGTGGGGCTTCTGCCTAGAGCGCTATTTTGCCAGAACTCCCATGATGAGACATTTTGAGGCACTTCTCTTCCAGTGTAGTTGATAGTGAAGGGTGGTGAAGAGATAGCTGACAGTGTCAAAATCTTTCCCCAGGACCTCACTAGGGGTATAAAGGACTCCATCTGGGATATCTTTAGCATCTCGAAGCTGGAGGCTCCAATACTGCAAAAGAGGGAGGAACAGCATCAAAGAAGGGCAAGTGGTGTCCTGATGCAGAGGAGAGCCCAGAGTATAGAGGTGAAGCAAGAGAGCGAGCTAGGTATCATTGGTAGAATTTTCCGGTGCTGTGCTTGGAATGGAGGAGTATTGTGCTTGAGTCTCCTCTTATTTTACCAAGTGTTTATTCCCGTGCTTCAGTCAGTAACAGCACAAAATATTGGTGATCCATCACTACGGACATGTTTGGTTGTGGGTGGAATTCTTCCTTATGTCAATTTTCAGTGCTCTTTGGGTGCTCCTCTGTTTGTGCTTAGCAAAGTTGTCAATGCCATTTGGTTCCAAGATACATTTGAGGTATCAGGGAGTAAGCCTCACCCATTCCCTAGTGTCAGCAAAATAATTGCTGATATGCTTTTCCACCTTTTGCTGCAGGCTCTTTTCCCTTTCCAGGGAATGTCTGTGAGTCTCTTCCCCATCCATCTTGTTGGTCAGCTAGTTAGTCTCCTGCATATGTCATTTCTGTATTCACTATACTGCTTTGAATATCACTGATTCAATAAAGGAATGGAAGTGCACTGGTGATTGTCAGACTTAGAAAGGAATTGGCTTTACCACTTTGGATTTGATTTGCCCTTGGCTTTGGTCACAGGAATGCAGTCCTCATACATTGTTGCTGCCTTTTCTCCATCCTCCTTCCTTTATTCATTATCAGCACTAATGAAGCAAAGACCTCTGGCAAAGAGTGACTTTTTCAGTTGAGCCTCTTCTCCCTGGTAGTCTTCTTAAGTAACAGACCCTTCCACAAGACCGTCTACCTGCAGTCTGCTCGACCTTGGCAGAGAAGTTTCCTTCGGCACATCCCATCTCCTGCCAATCTAAAGGCTGCTGCAGGCCACCAACTTCACCTGTCACCCATAGGGGATGGGTGAGATTGGGAGGAGGATGTGGCAGCTGTTTTCTCTGCTCACCTCCCCTGACTCAGGGAAGACAGGACCCTTTCTGCCAAGTGCCCTTTACATATTCCCTTTTCTCTGAGGAATTCAAATTTTGTCTCTGGTATACTTCCTGACACCAGTATGTGGATTTTTAATACCAGAAGTCTGAAAGGACCACAGGTTTTTCTGTAGCTATTTTCTAGCACTTGCTGTATCTTGTGCCTGGACTGATATGAATACTTTTTTCTCCCTGTGCCATTTACCCTCTCACCTCCCCACCTTGCCTTCCACCCTTGGATGAATGGATTTTGTAAAGCTAGCTGTTGCATTTCATGGATTTGTTACCTTTGTCGTTTTTCTGTGAAGCACATACATTGTATGTCGCAGGTGAAGAAGTACCTCAGTTGCTCCTGGTCACTCACTTTATAGCCATCACTGTCTTGGTTTTTGTAACTCAGGTTAGGTTTTGGTCTCTCTTGTTCCCCTGCAAAAAATGAATCGGAAGAGTTGCGATGGGAGGAAAGACTTCACTGCTAGATCTGCTGGATTTTGAGGAGTGTTTTTTTTTTTTTTTTCTTCCCTTTTAAGGAGAAAGGCTTTCTTCACTGATACATAAAGTATCCCAACTTCAGTGAGTTACCAATTCTGGACAAGTGCCACTGAAACACAGAATGCTCAGAGAACCTGAACTTTTCAGTTCTGGAGGTCTGAGATTTACTGTTGTCCATTACCAGGTATGTCTGGTATTTCAAAGGAATATTGGGTGCTGCAAATAGGAACTGAAGGGATTTATTAAACCCACTGAAATTGTTGGGGGAAAAAAGGCAATAAAAGTCATGTTGATTAGAGAAGACATTAGGGAAATTACATACAGAGATTGACACTAAGATTCTCACGAAGGACAGCGAAGCATCAAATGTCTCCCAGGTAGAGGACCACCCAGGGCACTGCGGATTGTGGGCTTATATACCTGATCTTTATACGCAAGGATACGTGCAGGGAAATGAGGGAAAAACATATCTAACCTATGATGGATGGAGCCATTTTTGTACTAGTTAATCGGCTCCAGTAGACAGTTACCACAAAGTCAGGTGTTTGGTGTGTTTCTTTCTGGTCTATGTCACTGCTCAGTCAGGTACTCTTGTTTTCCCCCAGAGTCCTTTGCAGGCAGGATTCATCTTGTATTGTTAGTGGCCCTCACACCAGTAACTTTTAAGATTGCTTATTGGGCAGTTGAGTATACTGTTTTGTGAAGCATATATTTAATCTTTGCTTTTTCTCATTAATGTTTCAGTCTTTTTCTTAGTCTTTTATAGGATATCTCCATATATACCACATAAAGATTCTTTGTCAAATATAACTATGGAAATATCTTCTCTCTTGCAAGTAAAATTTTGCTGAAGATCATTCCAAAGTGACTGCAGCTGTACATCGACAGGGAACTGCTGGAAAAACAAGCTGGATTCAGAAGATGATGTAGAACAAGGGATGTCATTGCTGATGTCAGATGGATCATGACTGAAAACAGAGAATACAAGAAAGATGTTTACCTGTGTTTCATTGACTATGGAAAGGCATTCAACTGTGTGGATAATAACAAATTATGGATAACGTTGTGAAGAATGGGAATTCCAGAACACTTAATTGTGCTCATGAGGAATCTGTACATAGACCAAGAGGCAGTCGTTTAAACAGAACAAGGGGCTACTGGGTGGTTTAAAGTCAAGAAAGGTTGTATCCTTTCACCATACTTATTCAACCTGTATGCTGAGAAGCTGGATTATATGAAGAACGAGACATCAGGATTGGAGGAAGACTCACTAACAGCCTGCAATATGCAGATGACATAACCTTCCATGCTGAAAATGAAGAGGACTTGAAGCATTTACTGATGAAGATCAAACACCACAGCCTTCTGTATGGATTACACCTCAACATAAAGAAAACAAACATCCTCACAACTGGACAAATAAACAACATCATGATAAACAGGGGTAAGAGTGAAGTTGTCAAGGATTTCATTTTACTTGGATCCACAATCAATGTCCATGGAAGCAGCAGTCAGGAAATCAAAAGATGTATTGCACTGGGCATATCTGCTGCAAAAGACTTTTTAAAGTGTTAAAAAGCAAAGATGTCACCTTGAGGACCAACGTGCACCTGACCCAAGCCATGGTGTTTTCAATCACCTCATATGTATGTGAAAGCAGGACAATGAATAAGGAAGATCAAAGAAGAATTGATGCCTTTGAATTATGGTGTTGGCAAAGAATATTCAATATACCATGGACCTCCTGGAGAACAAAAGAATCTGTCTTGGAAGAAGTACAACCAGAATGGTCCTTAGAAGCAAGCATGGCAAGATTTTTGTCTCACAAACTTTGGACCTATTTTCAGGATGGATCATTTCCAGGAGAAGGACATCACACTTGGTAAAGTGGAGCGTCAGTGAAAAAAAGGAAGACTCTCAATGAGATTAACTGGCACAGTGGCTGCAACAATGGGCTCAAACATAACAACAATTTTGAGGATGGCACAGGATCGGGCAGTGTTCCGTTCTGCTGTACATAGGGCAGTTATCAGTCGGAACTGACTTGATTGCACATAACAACGACAACTGGCTGTGACAATCCCCCCTTCTTAAAGAAACAAACAAACAAACAAACAAACCAAACTCTTTGCTGTCAAGTCAATTCAAACTCATAGCAACCCTGTAGGACAGAGTAGAACTGCCCCATAGGATCTCCAAGAAGCTCCTGGTGGATTCAAACTCGAGCTACAGATCTTTTGGTTAGCACCGGAGCTCTTAATCACTGCACCACCAGGGCTCCTTCTTAAAGAGAAGAGGTCTTGAAAGCTTTGTAAGAAGAGAAAAAAACGAAAAGTTGAAAAAAGGGAGGAGAAGTTGAAAATACAAAAGTTCCATCGTAGATCTTTCCTGGTGATTGTGAAAAAATGTCTCCAGGGGTTTACTGAGAAGGGAACTTTGGAGCCAGTTGATGGGATGAAATGTCCTAGCAGCAGAAACAGTGTTATTTTGTCTGCTATCCCTTTACTTGTTTCTTTATGTAGCAGCATAAGAGAATATAGGTTAGACGCTTAAAAAATAGTGGGATTTTACACAGCAGATTTTGTCTCTGGCCAACTGTCAAATCTTAGAAGGCCCCTTATAAATATGGATAGTATTTCAAGAAGCATCTTCATGACGTCTTTTTTGTGGGAAAGGTGTGGCCCAATGGGAGTGTGTCCTAACCTTGAGAAGGTTTGAAACCATACACACTCATCTGCTTTTTACAAGTTCCAACAATTCTTTTCTTTCCTCCTTTTTAAAACACCTTTTGCATACTCATGTGGAGTTAAACACGTTACCCAATGAACTGTTTTGAAATGTTTCCCCGTTTCTACTCCCTGTGTCTCCTTATCACCCAGCAGCTGTGTCAGCACAAGGAAAACAAGGAAAAAGGAAGAAAATGAAGAAAACAGAATTGGCTTACTCAAGATTTCTCCATTGGAAGCAAAAAGCTCCCTCCCACATTAATGTGCTCAATAATCTTCTCTTCCTTTTTCCAGCGTCATTGATGATGAACATGACAGAAAATGAAGGACTGCAAGTTGGAACAACAGTCCCGATTATTTCATTCAAAATTCCCTTAGCTTTCTGAGCAGTGTTTGGAGCATGGAACAGCCAGAAGCGAACAAGCAGAAAAGCTTCCTGTTTTACCTATTCCTCCCCTTTTTCACCCTTCTCCTCCTCTATCAACCTATCCATTGTCTAAGAAAATTGAATCTTATTTTCAGACATGGATGGAAAAGGAGCCCACATAATTTTGGTTGAGTGAGTAGATTATATTGGATATATTAAGATTAGGTATTGAAAAACACAAGGGCCTTGCAAATAAAAATCAAGTAATATTTTGAAAGAATGGCTAAAACAGGTACTTTTGGGCAGCTGAAATGGCTTAGTTCAGAGAGGTTAGACTGAGGATCTAGAGATCCCTGGCTCAATCCTGGGTTTGGCAGTTGTGTCTAGTTTTCCAGAATTACTATGATCTCCTTTATTATAGAACAGTTCTCCCAAAGCTTTGGGATTCTAATAGAACTGAGTGTAGTACAGCAAATCCTATAAAACTAGAGCCTGTGTAAGGCATAAACCTGTCATAGAAGAAAAACTCAAATATTTTCCACTAAAAGGAAAGATAGAAAAGTGGTAAGACTTCACCCTGTCAAAGGCAGAAAACTTGCAAGACAAAGAAAATCAAGGTCGTCCAGTCAAGTCCAGCTCTCACAGGTTTCACTCTACGTCTATCCAACAGAGAACTCTGTGAAAACATTTCATTAATATCTATATCATCTCTCACTACAATTTTTACTGATTTTTTTCTACTCCAATCAGATTGTACACATACATATTTTTATCACCCTCTCCTTTATTTACACATTCCTGAGATCTTCCATGAAGTGTTAAGTGACATTTTGCAATTTTTCTTTTTCTTTTTTTAAGCTAAAAACAGGTAATATTTAAAAACAAAACAAAACAAAAAACAAGCTCATTGCCATTGTGTTGATTCCAAATAGGTTAGTGTAAAACTGCCTCATAGGGTTTCCAAGGAGCGGCTGGTGGATTCAGGATGCTAACCTTTTAGGTTGCCAGGCAAGCTCTAAACCACTGGGCCACCAGGGCTACAATAACAATAGCAACGATATATTGGTTGATTATAGCTTAAGTATAAATGATACGTATGACAGAGGTGCTAAAAGTGATGGGAGGGAAGAATCCAGAATAGTCTGTTATGAAGTATCTATACTATCCATGAGGTAGTGTAGTATTATTTGGAAGTGGACTTAGATGAGTTGTAGATGTATATTGCAAACTCTAGGGCAACCACTAACAACATTTTAAAGTACAGTGTAATTGATATGCTAAGAGAGGAGAGAAAATGTAGTCATACAAAGTGACCAGTTAAACTAGAGAAGACAAAAGACGGAAAGAGACAAAGAAGCAAATAACAAGGGTTATGAATAGAAAGCAGTTGCCAATATGGTAGATATTAATTAAACTATATTGATATTACTTTAAATGCAAATAGTATAAATATATATGTATCTTAGTCTGGGTTCTCTAGAGGAGCAAAACCAGTAAAATATATAAAAAAATATATAAAGAGAGATTTACCGAAAGGAAATGGCTCATGCAATTATAGGGACTTGCAAGTCTCAAATCCGTGGGTCTGGCAGCATGCTGAAGATCTCTGATGGCTCATGGGGTTGCAGAGGCTGGCAAATCGAAAATCTGCATGGCAGTTGGCAGGCTGGGGAACCCTGTTAGCTCAGGCATTTGCAGGCACTAGCAAATCCATGATCTGCAGGTCAGGCAGCAGGCTAGAGACTTCTCAGGCATACGTCCCAAGAACTGGAGGTCAGGTGCTGAGAAGAGTACAGGGTCAAGAGAGACTGAGTTTTGCCAGAACATCCTTTTATGTACTGGAGACAGGCCACACCCAAAGGAAACTTCTCTTTCAACTGATTGGTTGCTCACACCAGATCACAAAATGGAAGTAATTACATTATGGAAGAGTACGTGCCAAACCACTGAGAATCATAGCCTAGCCAAGTTGACACATAACATTAACCATTAAAATACCAATTAAAAGACATAGACTATCAGAGGGGATTAGAAAGAACCAAAACAACAGACCCAACTACTGTTGTTTACAAGAAACCAAATTTAAATATAAAAACATGGATAGATTAAAAGAGATGGAGAAAGATATACCATGCTAACACTAATCACAAGAAAGCTGGAGCTAATATATTAATTTCAGACAAGTCAGACTTCAAAGCAAGGAAAAATATCAAAAATAAAGACAGGATTACATAATGATTAGGGGGTTAATTCTCCAAGAAGATATAACGATCCTGAATATGTACGCACCTAACAAAAGAGCATCAAAATACACGAGGCAAAACCCATGTCTGACAAAGGACTTGAGTACAAGCTGTGATCTGCAACATATGAGGTAGCCATGAGTCATAATCAACTCAATGGCAACTGGTGGCCATGGTGGATTCAAAATATACAAGGAACTCCTAAAATTGAACAATAAAAACACAAGCAACCCAATTAAAAAGTGGGTAAAATATCTGAAGAGATACTTCAGCAAAGAAGATATACAGATGACATGTGCCATTAAAAAAAACAGCAAACAGTTGCCTCATGAGTAGAATGTGCTTCATAGGGTTTTCATTGGAAGTAGATCACCAGGCCTTTCTCCTGAGGCAATTCTAGGTGGATCCAAACCACCAATCTTTCAGTTAGTAGCCAAAAACTTAACAGTTTGCACCACCCAGGGAATCCTATATGCCACTAGGGAATTACAAATTAAACCAATGACGAGACACCATTACACATCTACTTAAAAAAAAATTACCAAACCCATTCTGTCAAGTCGATTCTGACTTATAGCAATCCTGTAGGACAGAGTAGAACTGCCCCATAGAGTTTCCAAGGAGCACTTGGTGGATTCGAACTACCTACCTTTTGGTTAGTTGCCATAGGTCTTAACCACTACGCCACCAGTGTTTTCACCCACCTATTAGAATGGCTAAAATCCTGAATAGTGTCAATACCACAAGCTGGCAAGATGTGGAGCTATAGGAACTCTCATTCATCGCCAGGAAAATGCAAAATAGTACAGCCACTTTGGAAGATAGTTTAGCAGTTTCTTACAAAGCTAAACATAGGCCTACATAAACATGTTGTTGTTACATGCCATGGAGTCATTTCCGACTCATAGCAACCCTATGTACAACAGAAGAAAACACTGCCCAGTCTTGTGCCATCCTCAAAATCGTTGTTATGCTTGAGCTCATTGTTGCAGCCACTGTGTCAATCCATCTCATTGAGAATCTTCCACTTTTTCACTGACCCTCCTCTTTACCAAGCACGATGTCTTTCTTCAGGGACTGGCCCCGCCTGATAACACGTCCAAAGTATGTGAGACAAAGTCTCACTATCCTCGTTTTTAAGGAACATTCTGGTTGTACTACTTTCGAAACAGATTTGTTTGTTCTTCTGGCAATCCATGGTATATTCAATATTCTTCACCAAAATCTTAGTTCAAAGGCATCAGTTCTTCCGTCTTCCTTTTTCATTGTCCAGCTTTCACATGCATATGAGGTGATTGAAAACACAATTGCTTGGTTCAGGTGCACCTTAGTTCTCAAGGTGACATCTTTTTTTTTTTTAAAGAGGTCTTTTGCAGCAGATTTGCCCAATGCGATGCATTGTTTGATTTCTTGACTGCTGCTTCCATGGACGTTGATTGTGGATCCAAGTAAAATGAAATCCTTGACAACTTCACTCTTTTCCCTGTTTATCATGATGTTGCTTATCGGTCCAGTTGTGAGGATGTTTGTTTTCTTTATGTTGAGGTGTAATCCATACAGAAGGCTGTGAGGTTTGAGCTTCGTCAGTAAGTGCTTCAAGTTCTCTTTATTTTCAGCAAGCAAGGTTGTGTAATCTGCACATTGCAGGTTGTTAATGAGTCTTCCTCCAATATTGGTGCTCTGTTCTTCATATGTTCCAGTTTCTCATATTATTTGCTCAGCATACAGACTGAATACGTATGGTGAAAGGATACAACCCTGAGACATGCCTTTCTTGTCTTTAAACCATGCAGTATTTCCCTGTTCTGTTCAAACGACTACCTCTTTGTCTGTGTATAGGTTCCTCATGAATACAATTAAGTGTTCTGGAATTCCCATTACTCACAGTGTTCTCCATAATTTGTCATGATCCACATAGTCAAATGCCTTTGCATAGTCAATGAAACGTAGGTAAATGTCTTTCTGGTATTCTCTACTTTCAGTCAAGATCCATCAGACATCAGCAATGATATCCTCGTTCCACGTCCTCTTCTGAATCTGGCTTGAACTTCTAGCAGTTCACTGTTGCTGTACAGTTTCAACCACTTTTGAATGAACTTCAGCAAAATTTTACTTGCATGTTATATTAATGATATTGTTTGATAATTTCTGCATTCTGTTGGATCACTTTTCCTTGCAATGGGCACAAATTTGGATCTCTTCCAGTTGGTTGGCCAGGTAGCTGTCTTGTACATTTCTTGGGAAATGAGCACCTCCAGCTCTGCATCCATTTATTGAAACATCTCAATTAGTACTCCGTCAATTCGTGGAGTCTTGTTTTTTTTAGTGCCTTCACTGTAGCTTGGATCCAGATTATATGCAACCTCCTGAAATGGTTGAAGGTGGACCAATTCTTTTTGGTACACTGACTCTCTATTCTTTCCATCTTCTTTTGATGCTTCCTGCATCATTTAATCCTTTCCTCATAGAATCCTTCAATATTGCAACTTGAGGCTTGAATTATTTCTTCAGTTCTTTCAGCTTTAGAAATGCCGAGCCTGTCTGTGATGCTTAAGATTGTGTGTCAGCTTGGCTAGGCCATGATTATCGGTGTTTATATGTGATCACTCCTATGATAGAATCCTGTGAGTAGTCGATCAGTTGAAAGGGAGTTTCCTTGGGGGTGTGGCCTGCATCTTAATATAAACACAAGTTCTGGCTTTTTCCTTACTCTGGATCCTGCAGCTGCCTCCTGATTGTCTGACTTCCAGTTCTTGGAACTTGAGCTATTAGTTTATCTGCTGATCTTGGGATTCATCGATCTTCACAGCCTGTGAGCCGAATCCTGTTTTCCAACATGCTGATCTTGGGTTCGCCAGCCTCTGAGGATATGTGAATCGGGAGAAGCCTCTATCCTAATCCATGGACTTGGGACGTTCCAGCCTCTACAATCGAGTGAGCTGTTTCTTTGACATAAATCTCCCTATATGTATTTGTACACTTCAGTGGTTTTGCTTCTCTAGAGGACCCAGCCTAAGACATTCAGTACTGAGAGTGGTTCTAGAGAAACAAAATTCCAAGGATGAGTTTTCTAAATTGGTTCTCAAGTCTGATTAGCCTTAAAGATGTTGATAACTCTGCCTCAAGCAGTAAAGAGGGCACTGCTAATCCATGATGTGAGGTGGCAATACAATTACACAAAATATCACCACCAGTAGATCAGGTATTGGTGAAAGGCAAGGATCAGGGTGAACATGTGTGATGTCTTTCTACAGTTTTGTCAGAATGAGAAGTATAAGGAAGCTGCTTGGTTGGTCCTACTTTTACTAGACAAACTGGTGAAAGAAAGAGATAGTCAGGGCTGCAGAGTCAAAGTTTGAGTGTCACATAAATGACCTCAAGGCTTCCACTTGCCCTTTGAAAGAAAGCCTTATTTCTTGAAGTAACAGAGCAGAAATTGCCAAAAACCAAACCCAGAATCTTATTGTAAGAGTGGCTGAATTACAACGTTAGCCCAATTGCCAACTTCAAGAGGTGTCTGAAGTTAAAGTAAGGGCATTGATTGGGAAGAAATGGGATCCTGAAACTTGGGATGGGGACATATGGGCAGATAATCTGGAAGCTGGGAACACTGAGCCCCTAAATTCTGTTGACTCACTCCTGCCAGCAGAACCAGTCCCATCTGAAGAGATTACTTCATGTTTGTCTTCTACACCACCCTTCCCAGAAAAAACCACTAGCCCCTTCACTCCCATCTAATGGGATTAGCCCTAGCCTAGCTGCCTCTAAAGAGCTCTTGCCTGAATTATTGTTTCGGACATTGCCTGGGGCAGATGCTTCACAGTACAATGATGAATGTTCTCAAAACAATTCCACACTACTAATTCCAGCTTCTAGACCCATAACTAGACTTAAGTCTCAGAAAGCCCCAAAAGGTGAAGTACAAAGAGTGACCCAGGAGGAGGTACACTCCAAAAGAACTGCTTGACTTTTCTAATATGTACAAACAGAAACCTGGGGAATATGTGTGGGAATGGCTTTAAGGGTGTGGGATAAAGGTGCAAGGAAGATAAAGATGGATCAGTCTGAGTGTATTGATATGGGTCCACTAACCACAGATCATTCATTCAATGTTTCAGATCGAGAAGCTAGGAAAAGATCTAATAGTTTATTTGGTTGGGTTGCTGAAGCATGGATTATGAAGTGGCCTACACTAAATCAAGTTGAAGTACCAGACTTGCTTTGGTATACTGTAGAAGAACGTAACCAAAGGCTTAGGAGAATTGGCATGCTAGAGTGGATTTATGGGGTTAGACCCACAGACTCACACATGGAGTGCCCAGAGGACACAGTTTTTACCACAACTGTGAGGATCCAATTTGTGAAGGAAGCTCCAGCATCCTTGAAGACTGCTGTGATTGCTATTTTATGTAAGTCAGATTTGACAGTGAGAACTTCCCTAACTGAATTAAGACACCTAACTACAACAGGATGATTGGACCCCATGGTAGTAGGGGCCAAATGGCGGCACTCAATCAACAGAGACAAGGTGGGCGTGGTTACAGTAATGGACAGCGGAGTCAAAGCAGTAATTAGAATAGTCTGACTTGTATGGACTTATGGCATTGACTACTCAGTCATGGCATTCCTAGGAATGAAAATAGTTAGGAAATCTACTAAATATTTATTTGATCTGTACAAACTGATGAATTCTAGCTCAGGTGAACAGCAGCCTAACTTGAATCGCCAGAATAGAAAGTCACGGCCCCTCAACCAATTCCAAGATTTGAGCTAGTTTAAAGACCCACAACCCCTTCAATGAAGGGGAGGCTAGGTCCCCCTGAGGAAGGACTCCAATACATTGCCAAAAATTGTTTCTCTTTCTCCCAGTCTTCCCCAAAGGGATCTACGACCTTTTATGAGAGTGACTGTTCATTGGGAAAAAGGAAATAATAAAACTTTTTGGGGATTACTGGATACTGGCTCTGAACTGACATTAATTCCAGGAGACGCAAAATGTCACTGTGGCCCACTGGTCAGAGTGGGGGCATATGGAGGTCAGGTTATTAATGGAGTCTTGGCTCATGTCCGTCTCACAGTATGTCCAGTGGGTACCCGAACACATCCTGTAGTCATTTCCCCAGTTCCAGAATGCTTAATTGGAATAGATATACTCAGCAACTAGCAGAACCCCCACATTGTTTCCCTGACAAATAGAGTAAGGGCTATTATAGTAGGAAAGTCCAAGTGGAAGCCATTAGAACTGCCCTTACCTATGAAAATAGTAAACCAAAAGCAATACCACACTCCTGGAGGGATTTCAGAGATTACTGACACTGTCAAGGACTTGAAGGATTCACAGATGGTGATTCCCACCACATCCCAATTCAACTTGCCTATCTGGCCTGTGCAAAAAATGGATGGTTCTTGGAGAATGACGGTAGATTATCAAAAACTTAACCACATGTAGCTGCTGTTCCAGATGTAGTTTCATTGCTTGAGCAAATTAATACATCCCCTGGTACCTAGTATGCAGCTATTGATCTGGCTAATGCCTTTGTCTCCATACCTGTTTCAAAGGACCACCAGAAGCAGTTTGCCTTCAGCTGGTAAGGCCAGCAATATACCTTCAATTGCCTACCTCAGGGCTACATCAACTCTACAGCCCTATGTCATAATTTAGTCAAAAGGGACCTTGATTGCCCTTCCCTTCCACAGACATTACACTGGTCCATTACATTGGTGACATTATGCTGATTGGACCCAATAAGGAAGAAGTGTCAATGACTCTGGACTTATTGGTAAAACATTTGCATGCTAGAGCATGGGAGATTAATCCCACAAAAATTCAGGCACCTTCCACCTCAGTGAAATTTCTAGGGGTCCAGTGGTGTGAGGCATATTGAGACATTCCTTCTAAAATGAAGATAAGTTATTGCATCTGGCTGTTCCCACAACTAAAAAGGAGGCACAATGACTACTGAGTCTCTTTGGATTTTGGAGGCAACATATTCCTCATTTGGTTGTACTATTCCAGCCTATTTATCAAGTGACTTGAAAAGCTGCTATTTTTGAGTGGGCCACAGAACAAGAGAAGGCTCTGCAACAGGTTCAGGCTGCGTGAAAGCTGCTCTGCCACTTGTGCTATATGATCCAACTGATCCAATGGTTCTTGAAGTGTCAGTGGCAGAGAGAGATGCTGTTTGGAATCTTTGGCAGGCCCTTACTGGTGAATCAGTGTAGCCCCTTATTATTTTGGAGCAAATCTCTGCCATCCTCTGCAGATAACTACTCTCCTTTTGAGGGAGAAACTTTGGCTTGTTACTGGGCCTTAGTAGAGACTGAATGCTTAACCATGGGACACTAAGTCACCATGCAGCCTGAGCTGCCCATCATGAACTGGGTGTTGTCTGACTCACAGAGTCACAAAGTTGGATGTACTCAGCAGCATTCCATCATTAAATGGAAGTGGTATATATGAGACTGGCCAGGACCTGAAGGCACAAGTAAGTTGCATGAGGAAGAGGCCTAAATGGCCATGGTTTCCACTCCTGTCACATTACCTTCTATCTCCCAGTTGCACCTATGGCCTCATGGAGAGTTTCTTATGATCAGTTTACCGAAGACAATAAAACTCCTACCTGGTTTACAGATGGTTCTCGGGGACATGTAGGCACCACTTGAAAGTGGACAGTGGCAGCACTACAACCCGTTTCTGGGACCTCCCTGAAGAAGAGTGGTGAAGGGAAATCCTCTCAATGGGGAGAAGTTTGAGCAGTGAAGCTGGTTGTTCACTTTGCTTGGAAGGAGAAATGACCAGATGTGCAATCGTATACCTATTTATGGGCTGTGGCCAATGGATGGGCTGGATGGTCAGGGACTTGGAAGGAACATGATTGGAAAACTGGAGGCAAGGATTTATGGGTAAAAGGTATGTGGATAGACCTCTCTGAATGGGCCAAAGAAGTGAAGATATTTGTGTCTCATGTGAATGCTTACCAAAGGGTGACCTCAGCAAAAGATGAATTTAACAATCAAGTGTATAGGATGATGCACTCTGTGGAAACCAGTCATCCTCTTTCCCCAGCTACTCCTGTCATTGCTCAATGGGCTCATTAAAAAACTGGCCATGGTGGCAGGGATGGAGGTTATGCATGGGCCCAGCAACATGAACTTCCACTTACCAAGGCTGACTTGGCTACAGCCACTGCTGAGAGCCCAATCTGACAGCAGGAGAGACCAACACTGAGTCCCCAATATAGCACCATCCCTCGAGGTGATCAGCCAGCAACCTGGTGGCAAGTTGGTTACTTTGGACCACTTCCATCACAGAAAAGGCAATGTTTTGTCTTTACTGGAATAGATGCTTACTCTGGATATGGATTTGCCTTCCCTGCATACAATGCTTCTGCCAAAACTACCATCCGTGGACTTACAGAATGCCTTATCCACCGTCACAGAATCCCACACTGCATTGCCTGGGATCAAGGAACTCACTTCACAGCAAGTGAAGTGTGACAGTGGGCCCATCCTCATGGAATTCACTGCTCTTACCATGTTTCCCATCATCCTGAAGCAGCTGGCTTGATGGAAGTATGGGATGGCCTTCTAAAGACACAGTTATGGAACCAGCTAGGTGGCAATGCCTTGTAGGGTTGGGGCAATATTCTCCAGGAGGCTGTATAAACTCTAAACCAGGGTCCAACATATGGTGCTGTTTCTCCCATAGCCAGGATTCATGGGTCCAGGAATCAAGGGGTGGAAATGGGAGTGACACCACTCAGTATTACCCCTAGTGATTCACTTGCAAGATTTTTGCTTCCTGTCCCCGTGACCTTATGCTCTGCAGGTATAGCGGTCTTAGTTCCAAAGGGAGGAATGTTCCCACCTGGAGATACATCACTGATTCCATTGAACTGGAAGCTAAGAATGCCACCTGGCCACTTTGGACTCCTTATGCCTCTGGATCAACAGGCAAAGAAGGGAGTTACCATTACTGGATTGTGTGACTGATCCTGATTACCAAGAGGAAATCAGATTGATATTACATAATGGAGGTAAAGAAGAGTATGTCTGGAATGCAGGAGATCCCTTAGGGCATCTCTTAGTACTCCAATGCCCTGTGATTAAAGTCAATGGAAAACTACAGCAACAGAATCTGACCTGACTACTAATGACCCAGACACTTCAGAAATGAAGGTTTGGGTCACCACACCAGGCAAAGAACCATAACCAGCTGAGGTGCTTGCTGAGGGCAAAGGGAATACGGAATGAGTGGTGGAAGAAGCTAGTTCTAAATACCAGTTAGGACCACGTGACTAGTTGCATAAACAGGGACCGTAACTGATATGAGTATTTCTGCTTTGTATGTGTGCATCAAATATTTGTGTTTTCTTCACTTATAAAATATAAAACGTAAACGGGGCTAGCTCTTTTTTATTGTATGTGTGTTAGTTGTATCACATTAGGTGCATGTATGACTTTATAGTTGTCTTTATTCAGAGATTATGTATGGTTTAAGGAGATGTGTACATGTGCCAAGTTGACAAGGGGTGGACTGTGATGGTTAAGATTGTGTGTCAACTTGGCTGGGCCGTGATTCTCAGTGTTTACATGTGATCACTCCCATGATTGAATCTGCTGTGAGTAGCCAATCAATTGAAAGGGAGTTTCCTTGGGGTTTGGGCCTGCATCCAAATATAAGGAGACGTTCAGACTTTTTGCTCTCTCTGGATCCTGCGGCTGCCTTCTGTTCCTCTGACCTCTGGTTGTTGGGATTTGAGCTATCACCTTATTCTGCTGATCTTGGGATTCGTCGATCATCACATCCTGTGAGCAGAGTCTTGCTTTCTGACTTACCAGTCTTAAGTTCGCCAGCCCTTGCAGCTACGTGAATTGTTAGAAGTCTCTATCTGAATCCATAGACTTAGAACGTTCCAGACTCTACAACTGTGTAAGCTTTTTTTTTTTATATAAATCTTTCTCTATATATTTATATGCTTTACTGGTTTTGCTTCTCTGGAGAACCCAGCCTAAGATACTGTCCTTCTCTTTGGTTTTCTAACTCCAAATCTTTGCACATTTCATTATAATACTTTACTTTGTTTTCTCGAGCCACCATTTGAAATATTCTGTTCGCTCTTTTACTTTATTATTTCTTCCTTTTGCATTAGCTACTGAATGTTCAAGAAGAAGTTTCAGAGTCTTCCTACATGCATTTTCATCTTTTCTCTCTTTCCTGTTTTTTCAATGACCTCTTGCTTTCTTCATGTGTGATGTCCTTTATGTCATCCCACAACTTGTCTAGTCTTTGGTAAATGCTGTTCAATGTGTCAAATCTTTTCCTGAGATGGTCTGTCATGTATCTGACAGTTTGTAGTACTGTGGTGTTTCGAGTGTTGCTATGATACTGGAAGATTTGCCACCAGTTATTTCAAATACCAACAAAGTCTTCTTAGGTGGACAGATTTCAGTAGAGCTTCCAGACTAAGAAAGACTAGGAAGAAGGACCTGGCAGTCTACTTCTGAAAAAATTGGCCAGTGAAAACCTTATGAATAGCATCAGGATATTGTATGATACAGTGCCAAAAGATGAGCCCCTCAGGTTGGAAGGCACTCAAAGTATGACCAGGGGAGGGCTGCCACCTCAAATTATAGTCAGCATTAATGATACAAATGGAGTCAAGCTTTCTTGACCTTCATTTGCTGATGTGGCACTACTCAAAATGAGTAAAAACAGCTGCAGATATCCATTAATAATTGGAATGTGGAATGTACGAAGTAAGAATTTAGGAAAATTGGAAGATGTCAAAAATGAAATGGAATACATGAAGATCAATATCCTAAGCATTAGTAAGCTGAAATGGACTGGTATTGGCCATTTTTATTCAGGAAATCATATGCTCTACAATGCAAACTGAAGAGGAATGATGTTGTCAAAAAGAATATTTCAAAATCTATTCTGAAGTACAGCGCTGGTAGTGATATGATAATATCCATATGCCTACAAGGAAGAGCAGTTAATATGACTACTATTCAAATTTATGAACAAACCACTAAGTACAAAGATATATAAATTGAGAATTTTTATCAACTTTTGCAGTCTGACATTGATCAAACATGCAGTCAAGATGCATTGATAATCACTGGCGATTAGAATTTGCAAGTTGGAAACAAAGAAGGATTGGTTGTTGGAGAAAATACGGCTTTGGTGAAAGAAACAATGTCAGAGATCACATGATAGAATTTTGCAAAACCAACAACTTCTTCATTGCAAATACATTTTTTCAACAATATAAACAGCAACTATAGACATGGATCTCACCAGATGGGATACACAGGAATCAAATCGACTACATCTGTGGGAAGAGACAATGGAGAAGCTCAATACCATCAGTCACAACAAGGCCAGGGGCTGACTGTGGAACAGACCATCAATTGCTCCTATGCACGTCCAAGATGAAGTTGAAGAAATTAGAACAAGTCCACTAGGGCCAAAATACTACATACATAAATATAGGCATACAGAAACATATGATCCTGCCACTGTGCTCCTAGGTATTTACCCAAATGAAGTGAAAGCCTATGTCCACCAAAAACCTGCACACAGATGTTTATAGCAGCTTTACTGATAATTGCCCAAAATTGGAAACCATCAAGATGTCCTTCAATAGATGAATAAACAAGCTGTTGCATATCCATATAATGGACTATTATTCAGCAACAAAAAGAAGTGAGCTTTCAAGCTATGAAAAGCCATGGAGGAAACTTAAATGCATATGGCTAAGCGAAAGAAGCTAGTCTGAGAAAGCTACATATTGTATGATTCCAAATAGATGACATTCTAGAAAAGGTAAAATTCTAGATAGTAAAAAGATCAGTGGTTGCCAACAATTCAGAGGAGGTTGGGAGCGATGAATAGGTGGAGCACAGGGCATTTTTAGGACATTGAAACTTCTGAATCATACTGTAATTGCGGACATGAGGTTACGCACGCTGCTTTTACAGCGTCAAACAGCCAAGATACCACCCAGCATTTACACACACATACACATACCCACAGACAAATATATACACATATCCATCAGTTTTGTGTGCGATACTCTGGTTTTCTCCTTAAGTGAAACCTACCAGACACTGTTTCTTGTTCTTATTGTACAAATCCCATGAGCCAACTCAAAGAACAAGTCTGAAAGACAAATCAAGTTCTGCCAGTTTCAAAAAAGATTCGATGTTATTTTTATGACTCATATATGTGCAAGCCAGGATGACAAAAAGCTAATAGGCACTAGACATCTGGTACCATGTAACCTGACACTACTAATGCCAGTAAATTTCCATTAGTCCTTCAACTAGCCCAAGTCAGATTTGGCCAGCCTTGCAGGAGCACAAGGGCCAGCTACTACTGCTAACTGACTTCAACAGAGGATGCAGCACAGGTGGAACGAATCAGAAGGAAAATCATCATTCCGACTCTCTTCCAAAGCGAGAAGTCCGACAAGAACCACCTCACCTCCTGTTTCCTGGCCACCTTCTAGAATTTTCCTTCCCCAGTATTCTTGCAAGACCACCATTTTGCTGCCCAATTCACACGTAAGCCTTGTTTCCCCATAGCTCAGGGAGCTGGATATGAGGAGATTTCTCCGGACTCCTTGCTCTGCGCATTGCAATAAAGTTACTTTCTCTTTCCCAAAGGCCAGTGTCCAGATAATTGGCAAGTCTGAGTGCGCCATACAGGGACTCACCTTCTAAATTCGGTAACACCAGGAAATGAGTTTTCTCTTTGTCTTCTTACATAGTTCAAAGAAATGAGCTGTAGCCATGATAAATCTCAGGGGTCTAGAAGAGTCTTGGAGCAAGCTTATTTATTTTCCACAAATATCACAAATGAATTTCTAATCCTCGAAGTATGTTTTTCAGTCTTCATCCACCCTCCTGTGCTTACTGATCACTCACAAATCCAAGCCTGGAGACCAGAATACTACCCTGAGTCCACTGTGTAACATTCTCATGAGTATGTTCCAATGTATCTTGAATTCTCTATGAGTTTATCTTCTCCCTCTTCCAGGCTTCTTCTCATGCCCCTTCACCCTCAGTTTTTCAAAACTCCCTTTTCTGTACCTCCTTCTGTTTGGAAATGACTTAAAAAATTTTTAAATGAATAAATGCTTCACTGACTTTTGTTCTTGTCCTTTAAATCTTGTCTGTAAACCTCTGTCTTACTCTTTTTTTTTTTTATATTTTATTGTACTTCAGGTGAAAGCTTACAGAGCAAATAGTTTCTCATGAAATAGTAGTACATATGTTGTTCTATGACATTGGTTAACAACCCCACAACATATTAAGCCTCTAAATTCTCAACCTTTTTTTAAATTTTTTTTTGATGAAAATTACAGATGGCCAAAGATACACCGTTTCAAGAATTTCTACATTCACAGTTCAGTGACATTGACTACGCTCTTCCAACTGTGCTGTTATTCTCACTTAAGATGAAGGCTTACAGAACAAAATAGTTTTTCATTTAACAGTTACTACACATGTTGCCCTATGACAATGGTTAACAATCTCACAGCACATCAAGAATATCCTTACTCCACCTTGTGTTCCCTATCACCAGGGGACTTCCTTGTCCCCTTCTGTCTTCTGGACCTTGTCAGTGGACTATTGTACCTCTTTAGTCTCATTTGTTTTTATTTTATTTTATTTTATTTAAACACCATTTCAAAACTTTTTACTTACACATTTAAGTGATATTGACTATTCTCTTCCAATTGTGCTGCCATTCTCGCCCAAGATGAAGGCTTACAGGACAAAACAGCCTCCCATTCAATAGTTACTACAAATGTTGGCCTATAGCAGTGGTCAACAATCTCACAATACATCTACAGTGTCCTTATTCAATTTGTGTTCCTTATCATCAGTTTCCTACTCTCCCTCTGCCTTCTGGCCCTTGTCACCGGACTCCTGTACCTCATTAGTCCCATTTAGTTTTACTGGGCTGTCCATTCCCAGGCTTAACATCGAACCTCGAAGGTAACTTCACCTCTGAGCTGAAAGGGTGTCTGGGGGCCACACTCTTGAGGTTTCTCTAGTATTCTTTAGGCCAGTAAATCTGGTCTTCTTTTTTTTTTTTTTTTTTGGGAGTTAAAATTATGCTGTACATCCTTCTCCAGCTCTGTCCAGAACCCTCTGTTGTGATCCTGGTCAGAGGAGTCATTGGTGGTAGCCGGGCACCATCCAGCTGTACTGGACTCAGTCCGGTGGAGGCCTTGGTAGCTGTGGACAGACAATTAGTTGTTTGGACTAATCTTTTCATTGAATCCTGTTCTCTTCATTCTCCCTTGTTCCCGAAGGGATGAGATCAGTGGAGTATCTTAGATGGCCGCTCATAGGCTTTTAAGACCCCAGACACTACTCACCAAGGTAGAATGTAGAGCATTATCTTTATAAGTAGTGTCCTGTCTTACTCTTATATCCAGAAGGTGCTATTTCATTCATGCCTTATGAATTCCTCTTCTGGACTGTTGGTAGGGCCCCTGAGTTACCTGATATCTTGAGTAGAAGAAAAAAGACAGATACTCATAATGAAACGTAAAGTGCATCACTATCAGGTTTTCTTCTGCCCTTCCTTACCTCCATCAAATCCGGCACATACATTCTGATTGAGCACACAGCAAATGTAGTGAAGACTTCTAGGCAGCCAAAAGATTAATTTATTTAGCTTTTTGCCTCAGGTTAAGACAACTATAGAAGAAATCAAAAGAGCTGAAAATGGGGACTTGATTCTTTGCCACGCATCGTAGAAGACAGAGACATTTAACAACTCAAGGTTGTAAAAAAAAAAAAGCCACAATAGAAACCTCTTGTGGCTAGTTATCCAACAAGCTGCCAGTCCTCTGCCTTCACTTTCAAGCCCTATAAAGAGTTAGTATTCTCCACTGGTTCCTGAGCACCTCCTGCCTAAAGCAGCTGCTGATACCTCTTAATGCTGACCAACACTACTGCAATGCTCAAGGAGCGTGAATCTCAAGAAATAACACTTAGTTCTAGATAAAAGTTAGCCAGCATCACTTCAGGAATGAGGTATATGTAGTTTACTTGTAGAGCATGTGTTTTGCATGTATGAGGCCCTGGCTTCGATCCTCCACGCCTCTACATTTTTTCTCTGCTCCAACACTATTTAAACCCAATCTTGAAGGAATACAAATTCACTTCTCCTAATATTTTCCATTCAATTCCTGCACACGTAGACAGCAAAAACATAACCAATGGACTTCCTTGAATGCTATTCCATTTCTGTGCTATGAGCTTCTATATCCCTTAAGATGACTGCGAAGACAGAAGGAAGACGACAAGGGAGAAAAGAAGAACCAGAAGCTGACAGAGTCTTTTCAATCCCCTAAAGCAAAAGCGTGCACCTTAAGCTCTCATTTTGTACAATTATTAAAGAGACAGAAAGACAGATGGGGGAGGGGTTTGAATGGGTCCTGTGGACAAGTTTTTTTTTTTTTTTTTTAACCATCTAAACTGTAAAGACCCCTAGTGAGGTTCCCTGCTGGGCTACCTCCAGTTATGCTGATGTCTAAATTATTTCAGGGCAAAACAGAGTGCATAGGCTTTCCTTTCCTTTGATTCCCCTTCTATGACTCTTGAAGAGGTTGCCCAGTGGTTAGGGCGACGAACTGCTAATACATTGTGTGTTGCATGAGTAGGTTTGAATCCCAAACTTGACCGTTCTTCCTTTTCCCGCTGTGTGGTTGGAATGAGATTTGGATCTCTGGTGGCACAGTTGTTTTTTGCTAACCAAAAAGTAAGCAGTTCGTATCCACCAGCTGCTCTCTGGAAACCCTGTGGGGCAGTTCTATTCTGTCCTGTAGGGTCGCTGTGAATCGGGATCGACTCGATGGCAAAAGGTTTGCTTTGGTTTTTTTGTTTTTTTTTGACTCCTGACAGGTGTGCAGCGTCACCCAAGCAGTGAAACACAGGTTTGGACTATCTTCTTTCATTCAGCCAAGCACAGATTCTCAAGACAGACATCATTTTCCTCTTGCTCTCCATAACCTCACTGTGTTGGCTTGGAGCCACCATATTGTCTCAGAGAAACTTTAGGGGCCAGGCAAAAACCATAAGAGATAAGAAGTCCGCATAAAGCAATAAGAATCCATATTTAGACATGTTTTCCCAGGGAAAACCAGTTGTCATCAAGTTGATTTGACTCATGGCAACCCCATCTGTGTCAGAGTAGAACTGTCCTCTATAGGGTTTTCAATGGCTGATTGTTTGGAAGTAGAACACCAGGTGCCTCCGGATGACTGGAGCCTTCAGTCTTTCAGTTAGCAGCAAGCAAGTGTTAACTAAGTATACCTAGGGACTCTGTTCCCAGGGAAAAACCAAAATCCAACTTCCCCATAAGGTTTCTAGAGAGAAGCTATGGATTTGAACTGTCTACCTCTTAACCACTTGTGCCCCCAGGACTCCTTCCAGGGATAGGGAGCAGTTAAACCCTAGGACATCGAATTCTGAGCCAACGGCATGCATAAAACCCCAAAAAACTCACTGCCATAGAGTCAGTTCTGACTCATAGCGACCTCATAGGGTTTCCAAAGCTGTATATCTGCAAAAGCCAATTGCCACATCTTTCTCCCGCGGACCCACTGGTGTTTTCAAACCACCAACCTTTCAGTGAGCAGTGGATGGCCTTAGCCACTGCACCATAGCCAGAGTTAATTCAAGTGGCTTCAGCTTGAAACTCCAAATTATTTACTCTTTCTCCATACAGTCTTCGTGGTATTAGGAATTTTCCAACCATTGAACCAGGGTCCAGCATCTCCACTACTTCTGGCTATCAGAGCCACAGCGGATAATTCTAGGCCAAGTATACAAAAGAGCAGAACCTGAAAAGTTGGCCTGGGAAACTTAGATCCAGATGGAAAGAAAAAAAAGGTCCTAAGTGAAAAACAGTTAAGTATATGGCGTCACGCACAGTCACTGTTCTAGCAAACCCTGGAGTCCAAAACCCTGGTCGGGAAATTGAGCAGTGGCTTTGCCTTGTGAAGCTGCAGCTAGAGTTCTGAGAACCACACAGAAGCATGAGGGAGGTATGCTGGGGGCTGAGCAAGAACTGCAAGCATGTTAACCTTTTGTAACAGCCCCCTCTTCCTCCTGGACAGGCGTTCAAACCTAAGCCATCGCAGAGGCAAAAAGAAGAGAAGCTTCAGCCTCTTGCCAAAATTTGTGGTGTCATTCAATCCACATATGAGTTTTAGGAGGTAATCCTTAATCTTTGTGTCTTCTCTTGCTTTTAGAATTCATTCTGATATTTTTTTCTCCAGTGAGAGGTTTGTAGCTTACTGAATATTGGAATACATTATATATCAACTCCTCAGTTCCTCGCCGGCACTAATGGTCTCCCCTATTGTAACCTCCCTCTAATAAATGACTGAGGTTTAGTTGGTGCTGGTAAGTAGCTGACATGGGCGCTTAGAGGCCAGAAGCATTACAAAGTAACATAGTGATTAACAAAGTCCAATACAGAGTTAAAAGGGGAGTAAATGTCTTAGATCATAATGCAGCGGTGCCCAAACTGGGGGAACTGCCTGAGAACTTTGTGAATATAAGTATTCCTGATTCCACCTCTGTAGATCCTGAATGGATACAGAGATGATGGGATCTATATCATTGGAAACAGTCTCCACAGATGCCTCCAGTTTTCAGCTATGTTTGAGAACTTCTAGCCTAGGAATTAGTGCTGAGAGAACTGGAGTGAACTGAGCAGCTGGGAAGTTTTCGCTAGGAGGAAGCATTGGAGACAGGATAACAGGGGGCTGGGAGAAAGAAAGTGAAGGTGAAGGTGACACATTATGTGATGAAGAAAATGAAGGGGAAGATAGCAGAAGGGAAGTGGATGTGGGTGTGGATGAACTAGAAGAGAAAGTGAAAGAAGGTTTGGAATTAAGTCTTTAGGATGCATAGAATTTGAATGGCCCAGGATGTAGTTTGAGACTATCAGGGTTGCCTACATCTGCTCTGCTCTCTCTACAATGCAGAAAGTCAGAAAGTTCCCTTCCTGCTAAGGAAAATGGACTAAGGATGTTTTTCCCATAGGAAGTTGCAGCTCTTTTTGCCCAAGACTTTTGTGACTTTAAGAGAGCTTGGCAGTTCTTTCTATGTCTGCAAATAATTTTCTCAACTGTGGATGCTGGAAAACTCAGGGTTTCCTGAGAAATGCCTTTCCTCTGGATAGCATCCAAACATTTTGTTACTATTAACAAAGAGTTGAGATCACAGATCTCTGTGGATGGGATCACAGATCTCTGTTACTAGTGACTGGACTGACCTTTTGCTGACCAAGGTTATGTGGATGGGTGTGGAAGTGTAGGGGGGATGGAAAAAGAAAATGAGAAGGAAAGTTTTCTCTTGAAACTTATTTCTGTCCATTGACGCAGTCACAGATAAGGGAGAAAAAAGAAGAAAAAGATAACTTAAAAGGAATTTGTCGAACAATCACTTTCCACTCCCTCTTTGCATCTGTCTTGTTCTTCCCTACTTCTTAATAATAATGAGAAATTTTAGTAAAGGAGATCAGGCTGTCTATGATGTGGTAGAATCCTGTTGCTTCAAGGTCAGCAGATACTGAGTAAACCCCTTCTATTACTCCAGTTCCTTCTGACTTTGCTGTGCTTAAGTAGTCAGGTTGAGAGGTCCAAGGACTGTCAAGGATTATTGTCCAAGTGAGTAATTATCAAAAGATTTATCGTTTCTGTGAGTAGGAAAAACACAAGTAAAGGATTCACAAAGAGAAAAATGGCGCATGTCTGAATGAAATTTGCCAGTATTTAGCTGTGAGCTGTGAAGAAAATGATACATGGAAGTGCTGGCGATCAAACCCAGGGCCTCACGCATGCTAAGCACATGCTCTACCACTGAGCTACACCCCCTCTTAGCCAGAATTCTGAGACTACTCCGTAATACTTACTTCCAGCATGGTCTGTGGCATAGTGGTTAAGACCTAAGTCTGCAGATGGAATCCACCAGGCTCTCCTTGGAAATTCTATGGGGCAGTTCTTCTCTGTCCTTTAGGGACTTCAAGGCAACTTTTTTTTTTTTTTTTTAACATAGCCTGCAAGTGTTTTACAATGTAAGTTTTCACAAGTCAAAATCCATTATGTTCAATTCTTGTGTTCCTGGCTTCTAAGGAGCATTCTGGTTGTATTTCTTCCAAGACAGATTTATTCATTCTTTTGGAAGTCCATGGTATATACAATATTCTTCACCAGCATCATAATTCTTCTATCTTCCTTATTCATTGTCTAACTTTCACATGCATATGAGGTGATTGAAAACACCGTGGCTTAGGTCATGTGCACCTTAGTCCTTAAAGTGACATCTTTGCTTTTTAACACTTCAAAGAGGTCTTTTGCAGCAGATTTGTCCAATAGGTTGTTTGATTTCTTGACTGCTGCCAACAGATAGAAGGACACACAACGTTTTTGGATAGAAAGGTAAATTACAAAGCTGTCCCTCAGAGTTAATTTATAAATTTAAAACACCCTAGTAAAAATAACAAGTTCTTTTTTCTCAAGTTAGATAAATTGATTATAAAGTTCATATGAGAAAATAAATAAGTAAGAACAGTCAGGAAATCCTTAAAAACAGAGGACCAAATCAAGAAGGAGCCATCTAGCCCTGCCAAAAATTAAAACATTTTATAAAGTTTCTGTCATTAAAATATTGTGGCATTGGTACACAAATAGACAGACTGATGGAGCAGAATAGTTAGTCCAGAAAGAGAACCAAGTGCAGTGTTTATTCTTCATTTAATGACTTTAAGTCATTCTTGGACATTTGACTAAGGGAAAAGTATTAAATGGGAAAAAAAGTTTGGTAATAGTGCATTCTATACCAATATTAGACTCATAGACAACTTTAACCGATAGGAAAATACATCAATAGAGCAATGAAAACATGTTGATGTAACTAATAAACAAAAAGTTGAAAGTGAATATATATAGCCTTCCACAACACTTAATGTACTGAAAGTGTATACTACTCACCACAGGAAGAAGAATAGTCTTGATAGTGGGTGTGTTTGGTAGATGGTTTAGGCTGGGTTTTCTAGAGAAGCAAAACTAATGAAGTAAATTTCTGGGCAACATGGCTCTATAGACAGAAGCACCACGCTGTCCCTCCACAGCAAAGACCCAAAAAACTAAGTCAAACAGAGACAAACATCAGTCCTTGAACCCTAAACATCAAATAAAGAGATAAAGAGCTCAGCCAAGCACCAAATGGAATAAGAAACTGACAGAGAACAGAAAGTGAGGAGAGATACGTGCAGAGGTCCCTATCAGCTAACATGGCACGGATTCACCATCTTGGACTCCTGTTAGAGATCGGTGAACAGGGACTACAGGAAATCAGCTTCACAGATGTTCCAGTAGGAGACAGAACAACCGGTAACCAGCGATATATGCTTTCCCACCCCCTACCCTTCTTCACTCTGACTCGGTCTCCTCTGCTTCCTGTCGCCACAGTCTTTTGGCCAGAAGGCACCAACTTTAGCCCTCTGCTGCTAGGATTCTACTGCCCACACTGGCCAGCTCCCTGAGCACCATGTGTTTGTTTCTGGTGTTGCTTTTTTCCCCTTCTTTTTATTTTTTTTCCATACCTCTCACCACTTCCCCCTCCTTTCTCTCAAATACCTGGCTCCATGTGCCATCTTTGCATCTTTCTGAAAGTTTGTGAAGTGCCACTTGACTGTGGAACTGCTTACCTGCCTGCACTGCCAATCTGGTGGGATCCCTGCGGCTTTTTTTTTGTTTGTTTGTTTTTATTTGTTCTGTTTTTATTTGTTTGCTTGTTTGTTTTTTTCTTTTCTCAGCTTGAAAGCCCTTTCTAGCCAGGCTGTACTGCGTGGCTTGTGAACTACTTCTTCAGTGTGTACAGCAGTGCAGTGGGATACCTGGGAGCATTTCTTTTTTGTTGTTTTTTTTTTGTTCTTCTTTGTGTGTTTGTTTTCTTTTCTCTCTTTTTCCCTTTTTGTCCTTCTTCATTTCTCAGTTTCTCGTCTTTTTATACTTACCTTCTTCTTCCTGTCTCCTGAATACCTGATATTGTGTGACACCTCTACCCCTTCTAACCAGGCTGTCCTTTGGGGCCTGGGATCCACTTCCCCAATCTCTGCAGACACAGCAGTGGGATCCCTGGGGGCTTTTCTTTTTTTCAAATATTTATTTATTTACTTTTACCCCTTTTCCTTTTTTGTTTTTCTCCATTTCTCGGTCTCCCATCTCTCCACTCCAATGGCAAGCTCCCTTCACACTTTTATGTTTGTTTCTTTGTTTGTTTTTCACTCCTGTTTTTCTCTCCTCTTTCCCATACGTATCTTAGCTCCATACATCACAATCTGCCCCATCTTTCCTGCCTACCTGCACCGTGTGCTGAACATCATACCCTCAAGCAGCACAGGTGTGACCTACCGGAACCTGCCCTGCATTGATTCCCAGTCGGTCCTGTAGGCCCTAGTACATGCCAAAAGCAACTCATCCCAGCAACTCCCCTTCAGCTGGACCTACCCTGCTGCACCATAGCTGAGTGACTGACCCTGCACATTGGACAAGGAGGTGAAAATTATCGTGCCCACAGACGAGCAAACAACAAAGAAAGTACAGCCTGCCTGCTCAGACATAACCAAATAAAACAAAAAAGCTGGATGAAATAAACAAATCTGCAATCAATAAACAAGGAAAATAACTTCTGAATGTCCTGAAGACAGCAGACAATATCAAAACATATTAAAAAAAAAAAAAAAAAAAGGACAGGATGGTTCCAGTAGCTGTCCAAAATAAAACACCAGATGAATTTCCAGTAGAAGAAAAGGCACTAGAGCTACCTGATAATTAAAATCTCTAATATTCAGAGCTATCCAAGAGTTGAAGCAAAAAAAAATGAGGAGAAAATAGACAAATTCATAGAAAAGGCAGATACATTCATGGAAAATACAGTCAGAAAAATGGAAGAACTCAGGAAAATAATACAGGAACAAAATGATAAAATAAATTCACAACTAGAAATCATACAAAAACAACTATTAGAAATCCAAAAGATAAAGAACAAGATTTCAGAAATGAACAGTGTCATAGAAGGGCTGAGGAGCAGCTTTGAAACAATGGAAGACAGGATCAGTGAAAATGAAGACAGACACTTAGTGTCTTAGTCATCTAGTGCTGCTATAACAGAAATACCACAAGTGGATGGCTTTAACAAAGAGAAGTTATTCTCTCACAGTCCAGTAGGCTACAAGTCCAAATTCAGGGTGTTATATACAAGGGAATGCTTTCTCTTTGACTCTGGAGGAAGGTCCGTGTCATCAATCTTCCCTTGGTCTGGGAGTTTCTCTGTGAAGGAGCCTCAGCTCCAAAGGACCCACTCTACTCCTGGCACTGCTTTCTTGGTGGTATGAAGTTCCCCATGTCTCTTTGCTCGCTTCTGTCTTTTATTTCTCAAAAGAGATTGACTTAAGACATTATCAAATCTTGTAGACCTCATCAATATAACAGCCACTAATCTGTCGTATTACATCATAATGATAGCATTTACAACACATAGGGAAATCACAACAGATGATAAAACAGTAGACAATCATACAATAATGGGAATAATGACCCAGTCAAGCTGACAGATATTTCTGGGGGCACAATTCAATCCATGACACTTGCATACGACTCTGTTTCAGGGAAAATTGAAAAAAGAAGAAAAAAAGATGGAGAAACCCTGAGAATTATGTGCGATGCAATCAAAAGCAAAAATTTGCCAGTGATTGGAGTTCCAGAACAGGGGGAGAAAACAGAAAACACAGAGAGGATCACTGAAAAACTGCTGACAGAAAACTTCCCCAATATCATGAAAGATGAAAAGCTAACAGTATAAGAAGCTCTACTATCCCCATATAGGACAGACCACAAAAGAAAATCACCAAGGCATATCACAATCACATTTGCTAAAACCGAAGACAGAGAATCCTGAGAGCAGCTTATGAAAAATGAAAAGTCACATACAGAGGAGAAAAAATAAGACTAAGCTCCGATTATTGGGTAGAAACCATGCAGACAAGAAGGTAATGGAATCACGTATATAAAACCTTAAAAAAAAAAAAATATCGCCAGGCAAGAATAAACTATCCTGCAAACCTCCCATTCAAATATGATGGTGAAATTAGGATATTTCCAGATGAACAAAAATTAAGGGACCATGTAGAAAACAAGCCAAATTTAGAAGAGAGTTCTTTGATCTGAGAACAAACACCATCTGACAAAGGCTGATTCTAGGGTCCAGGATCGTACCAGCCAGATACGAACCTAGGAAATGAACACTTGAGGACTATCCAAAACCAAAAGAATTACAACAGGGAACCAGAGAAGTTAATCTGAGTCAGAACCGACTCACAAGCACATAACAACAACATACACACGTAGTTCAGCTTTGTATATGAGACTAAACGAACATATCAGCCAAGGGGCAAGTATGAGAAGGCAGGAGGGGACAGGAAAGCTGGACGAATGGAAACGGGGAGCCCAAGGTCTAGAAAGGGAGAATGCTGACACGTCACGGAATTTACAACCACTGTCAGAAAACAATATGTGTATTAATTGTTTAATGAGAAACTAATTTGCTCTGTAAACTTTCACCTAAAGCACAATAAAAAAGAAAAAGACAAGACAAAACAGAACAACAACCAAAACGGCTAACAAAAAACACATAAAGTGAAAAATAAAAAATAAAAAAAAACAAACTATGGAGAAAGTATTTGTAATTTCCCTAATACATAATAAAGAAATATTACTTTCCCTAATATGTAATATAGAATACAGTAGATTTGGAAAGTATAAAATGTGGGGAAAATAACAGATTCCTATTGGCTTTTTTGTCCCTGGGTGCTGACCGGAAGATTGGAAGTTGTAGTCCACCCAGAGGCGTCTCAGAAAAAAAGTCTCAAATCTAATTCCGAAAAATCAGCTATCAAAACCCTACAGAGCACAGTTCTACTCTGACACACGTGGAGTCTCCATGAGTCAGAGTTGAGTCCATGGTAACTGGTTATTTGCTTGTTTATGCGAATAATATTTCTTTTAGGTAACCCCATACTAATAGAGTTGCTTGGGTAGGCAGAATCCGGTGCAGGTGGAAGAGGGGAGGGCAGGCGGTGGAATGGCAAAATTTTCACTGTGTATAAACTCTTTTGTTTTGTAATTTGTAAATATGTGAAAGCTATATTTATTTCAATATAAACATTTAAAAAACATAAAAAATTGTGCCCTTGGGCACGCAATGCTGTTTTTAAATATAACGAACAGACAGAAATGACAACAGTCTGATTTTCCTTAGAACTCTGTAATTGGTCTTAACCTACTGTTATAACAAAAGCCAAACGCCCTGCCGTGCGGCTGCTGGTGTTTTCCAACTGCTGAGATTTCCATGAATAGTCAGTCAATCGCTTTAACCACTGGGCGACCCGCACCCTGACATACTGTTAGGAAATTAACATACTTTCTTTACGTTCCAAGCGGCAGGCAACTGTTCCAGTAGACGGATTCAATTTCCCAATAGAGTTGGCAGCGGTGGGATTCCAACCCACGGCCCCTCAGAAACTGGAGCCTTAACCCAGCGCCTTAGCCGCTGGCCACGCTACCACACGTCCTGATAACCCTTCAATCTTTTGTTTGCAAAGAATCAAGAATGTTTTCCAACACGTGATTCTTTTCTTACAACAGTTTTACACGCTAGTTGCCCAAAACACCGATAAATAACAACTAAAATTTATTAGAAACTGTTTGCCGTGCACTCTCCTTACATTTACTGTCATTCAGTTTTCCTAACTGCCTCAAAAGATGCGTACTTTTACTATGATCTCTATTTTCCTGACGGACAATATGAGGCACAGAGATGATAAATAACTTGGTGGGTGTCACCCAGCAGAAAGTGATGTTTAAAGCGGAGCAGAAAGCTTTCACTCTGCTGTATATTTACTTACTTCAGGGTAAAATCCTGAAATAATTTTGATCAAGGTTGTTGTGACAAACTCAGAGCAACGGCAAAATTATATATGACGTAGCATCAATTCCCTTTGGGACATGGAAGTGTATAGTATAGTATATAAAAAACTAATGCTTCAGAAATTTAACCGAGACTTGAAATCATTCCAATTGAGAGTTTTGCTGAAAGGTATGGGGCTCAGCCTCATAATCTAAAGATTCTCAGCTCGGGCCTCAGAGAGGGCACTCGGGACTTTTGTCTCTTCTACATACGCTCACTAGAAAAAGAAACCTAGTAGTAGGGATGATTATTCCACTGAGTTATTGAGTATGAAACGCAGATTCCAAAACTCACTCCCAATCAATTTCATGTGATACGATTATGAGTGGAGTTGTACAAACTGAATTTTTTAACACTCTGCCAAGAAATCCTTCAAGAACTTTATCCGTTTCCCTTGCTAACAAGGCAGCTTTTCAGTGCACTGATTACAGCACAACCTAGTTACCTATAGCTACTCTACCAAATTACCACAAACTTAATGGCTTAAACACACACACACACACACACACACACACACACACATACAACTCTATAATCTTACAGTTCTGGAGGTCAGAATTCTGAAATTGGTTCTGTGGAAGGCCGGATTAAGAAAGCCCTAAACTCTGATAATTTGTGGTGTCCCCTCCTCTGCTGACTCAGGCATTCAAACAGGACATGTGAGTTACTTATATATATGTGTCTATATGTGTGTGTGTGTGTGTCTTAGCTATCCATGATGGACCTTCTTTTTAAATGTGACTGTAATCTTAGCGAGTGAACACAAAAGTGACGTATGCCCTTTTAGCAGAAAGAGATGAACTGCACTGTAAAAATTGTAGAGGATGTGGGATACTAACATTTTTACTATATAACTAATTTCCTACAAAAACAACGTTCTCCATATTCTACCACAAAGAAAATGAGTCAGTGAACTTAGTTGCTTCAACAAATCAATGTAAACTTCTATTGATCTCCCACAACAAATAATTGACTTTCACCATTTTTGCTTTAAATGGCTTGTACTTCAATTTGGATGTTTGTTTCATAACAAAAGCTACTATTGTAAAACAACAAGTAAAAACATGTCTTCAAAGACAATTTTACGGTCAGAAAACAAAACAAACATTACCACAATTACTATATTTTATATTTAGGTAGATCTTTCATCTCTAACATGTTATAATTAGAAATATTTCTTTCTACTTTTTTCTCTTACAAATTTTTCAGCGATTTAATCATAATTAAGCTGCCAAACAGCATCTGCTTCCATAGATAGTGAGGATAATGGATAGAGTCTCTCTTGAACCATTGTTGTATGCTGAGGGTTTTGAGTCTCTTCAGGAATGAAAATGAAGGTTCTGTTGCACAGTTTGTGATCATTACAGCTAGGAATATGGGTAAAGCAATTTCAACATTGTGAAATACACATTGTATTTTATCTTCTGTGATGGAACCATACATGCCTACATGAGTAAAATCTGTTTATCCTGAATCTGCAAACTTAGTTCTCATGTAAGAATGAAATTATAGCACTTTTCCATGAAAGTCTGTATTTAAGTCATGGGGATGAGCCTGCGCTAATTTCTTGGATGTCTTCATGCAGTCTTCATTAGGTATATCCACATTGTTTAAGAAGGAAAATCTATCTGAAAGAACTTCATTGATGTTCGCCCTTCTTTTCATGAAAGATTCGAGTGTGTCACTGATAGTATATTATGTGGTTAGTGGCACTCAGTGATACTTCTGGCGCACTTCCATCATTTTACTTGTATCTTTCTAATGCATCTGCAATGGAGAACTGCTTGATAATCAGTATTTTGCAGTATTTGTAGTGTTGTGTTTTGAAATTTTTCAAAATCTTCTCTTAAATTATGCAAATACCCTGTTAATGACTGGTAGAGATCTGTGCATGCCTTCAATTTATTTCTGAGTCTTGGGAGCTTATCTTGTCTGATGAAAATGCTACAATATGTTATTCCACGTTTTCAACGTAAATACATACTCTAGTGTTTGCATTTTGTTGGCGATGTTTTCAGTTTCTCTTTTGGTATCTCCTTTTTGTGTCTGGTCTTCACCAATATTTTGTAAGGCATCTAGAATCTGAGTGTATGATTCCAGGATTGCACTCATTGCTGCAGCATGTGCTTCCCAACATATATTAGAAGACAATTTAATACTTGATCATTGCCTAAGTATGTTTTAAGAACCGCCCACTGGTGAGCAGTGGGGTCAAAAACTGTGTACAGTAACCGAACAGCAGAAAAAAATCAATGGCTTCCAGACAACAATCTACTGCAGTTACATCTTTCTAGATGAAGTGAATGTGCAGCACATGGGATGAAAATGGCATAGTCATTACATTCTAAAATTTTCTCCTCTTATAAATTTGCATGCCTTTTTAATACCCTGACATATTGGCGGCATTGCCATAGGACTGGCCTCTGCACCTAGAAAAATCAATTTTGCAAATTTACATAAATAGCAAACTACTTGATTTGCAATTTCTTCACTGGTATGACTTTTTTAGCTAGTAAATGTGATAAATTAGTCAACAGGCTTTCCATCTGTTGGAGATATGTATCTTAAAACAGTACTTAACTGATCTGTATAAGATCAGGAGTGGAATCTACAGACAAACAAATATCAGGCTATACTTATTTCACCAAACATAATTCATCAAACTTCATCACTTATTCAGTTTATTAATTCTTCACTTGTTGTTTTAGACATATATGATGGGTTGCCCTTTCTCGTGTTACTGTATTTTGAGATGTGACCTGCTAAAAATGAATGAAACTGAGAAATAAGTTCAAGTAAACCCTAAAAATTTCCATTTTGTGTGGACTCAAATATTTCGAAAAGATGTTCCACGTTCAGTGGTTGTTATAATGAGAGCACCAACACCTTGCAAAACAGCTTTCCAATACTGACATGCTTCATTAACTTGTGTTTCTAGTTCATGAGTTAAGTGAAAACAATGTCTTCGGTTTAATTATGATTACAGACAGTTTCTGTGAACTGTTTTCATGTCTATCAACCATATTCAAGTTACTAAATCCATCCGTAGCAAATCAAGGATTAAATGATCTAGGATTGAATAGTTGCAGACAAAACAATATACAGAGCCCACTGTTGGAGAATCTGTCTTATAATTCTCACCATTAGCTTTACACCCTAGAAATATATTCTGGCTACAGAACCTTGTTTCTTTACCATCCAGAAAATTTCAACATGAATTTTCAAATGGTCCACTGTGATGTAGACAATCACTTGGCCCTCTTTCCAGGGAGTACATCATTAGGAGAAAAATTATTCCACAAATTATTCCACAGGATCTGTCTGTGTTTATATTATTTATGGGATCTACAGATGCAACTATTTCAGATTCTAAAACAGTTTCACTTTCTACGCAGTTATTAATTTTTTTTTTTTTTTTTTTACTACAGGAAGGAATGGATGCAGAATTTGGAACAAATTCTGTTATATTCCTATTGCTATTAGTAATTTCAGCACTCGCAGCACCAGTACAATGATTTGCACTCATTTAAATTGAGCATTCAATGGAAGAAGTCTCTTCTGATTCATTCTGTTTTAAAAAGGAAATTAATTTTGGAATTGTCTTTAGGAATTCACAAATCTTTTTCTTTTATCTTCCTCGAGCTTTTGCTTATGCACTCCATTTATTTCAAATTTAATGTTTAAATTTGGTTGTACCTTGGTAAATAAATTTCAACAATTGAAAATAAATAAAATTTATAAAACAAGTGAAATTTACATTCAAATTTGAATGTTAACACAGAAATTTATATTTGAAAATTAATAAGTAAAAAAATCATTTAGAACATGTAATTTTGTTCTTCAGGTCTGACATAGTCAAAAGAAATACTACTTATTCAAAAATAATTTCATTCATTTGTATATAATGTTTGTTGGTGGGCCCTTTGCTTATCTCCATGAATATTTTCTGTCTTGAAATAATACTTAAAAACTTGCACACTCACTTTTCATACCTTGATGCTGCATCTTCACAGTTCGTCCGATTACTGTTGATAACAGACAGGAGTGAGAATACTATCAAAGAGCATGATACAAATACAAAGCTCAATCTGAAGATGCATTTGGTTTGATTTGCACAGGACCTGATACATCTCGCGTCACATGATTATAGCACTGCTGGCATTTTCTTTTGTGATCTACAAGAGAGAACTAAATGTGAAGTTATACCCAATGTGTCTGAAACCGAAAGTACAATTGTTATTGTATACAAAATGTATAAAATGGCATCAATTTCATTTAGTGCACTGCCAATTCCCTTCCACCATGGTGCTTGCTTTTCCTTGTGTCCTGTCTGCTTGGGGTCTATGGGACTTTGCTTTGGAAACTGGTGCCCATGTTTTGTTGATGCCCTAAGCACATACTTACCATGCTTACTGCGTAATCCATTCCTGGTCTTACAGGTTTAAACTCAAGATGTTGGTAGAGATGCCTTCTTTCTGGAGACTCTGGTGGAGAATTCATTCCTTGATTTTTCTGGCTTCCACAAGCCACCTACATTCTTTGGCTCAAGGCTGCATCACTCTGACCTCTGCTTCTGTTGTCTCATTTCCTTTTCTGACTCTGGCCCTACTGTCTCCCTCTTATAAGGACCTTGTGATTATATTGGGTCCACCCAGAAAATCCAGATTAATTTTTCCATCACAACATTCTTAATCAAATCTGCAAAGTCCCTTTTGCCATATAAGGTAACACACTCACAGCTTTTGGATATGATGAAGTGGATTTCTTTGCTGGAGCATTATTACACCAACCACAGTTTGCCTTCTGGTCTGCAAAGATTCATATCTGTCCCACATGCAAAAACATTCATTTCATCCCAACGTCTCCCCAAATTGCAACCTATTTCAGCATCAACTCAAAGTCCAAAATCTTATCAGCTCAAAAGTCCCAAATCTTATCATCTAAATTCTCTAAATTAGGCATGGGTGAGGCTATGGGTATAATCCATCCTGAGATACAATTCCCCTCTATGTGTGAATCTCTGAAATTCAAGAAACAAGTTATCTGCTCCCCAAAACACAGCGGTGGGACAGGTATAAGATAACAGTTATAGATATTCCAATTAAAAAAGCGATGAAATTGAACGGAAAGAAAAGGAGTCCTTGTCTCAAGAAATGTCTAAATGTAGGCAGGAAAATATTAGCTTTCAAGGCCTGGATAAATGTAGGCAGGCAAATATTAGCTTTCAAGGCCTGGAATTAATGCTCTGTGGTTTGATGGCTCTGCCATGAGTCATCCTCTCAGAGTCGTCCTTCCATTTCCGTTAAGGGTAGCATATGTTTGCAGCTAAGTAATATTGTCAGCCTGTTTCCTGTCTGTAGAACATTAGGAATGTGAGACAAGGATTGAGGGGTACAATTTATTGAGGGAGTCGTCTTCAGGAGGGGAAAGGGAAAGTAGCCAAGCAATAATGTGTTCTCAGGTAAAGTCTAGATTGGGCCTGACCCATGTGACAGGGCACTGGGGTGTAAATCGCAAAGCAGAGTTGTCCTTGAGTCAAGGTGTTTGGACTCTTGCACTTTCCACCCCCTCCAATCAGTCATTGGCTGCTGCTGGGAATAGAGTGGTGGCATAACCTACAAGGGGTCTTCAATCCAAGGGCAAATCACTGGCGAAGGGTACAGGGAGAAACCATTGGGGGTTAGCTGCAGTTGCTGTAAAAAGAAAGTGGAAAAATAAAAGAAGTTGGTAGGGGTACTAAGACCATGCACTACTGTAAAACAATTAGATGAGTACAAGATAATCTACGTTTGTAATTTTACAGCTGAGGTGTGAATGTCCCATATAGCATCTCTTAATTTAGGAAAAAGAACAGACTTTATTTACTTGCTAGTATAAATCACTTGTTTTAATGCTTGGGACTTTTATCTGTAGATTTTCGATACTACTCAGTGTTTTTGAAAGGAATCAGTACTTGGCACAAAACAATTGTTCAATAATAAGAATAATGAGAATAATGATAAAAATGTGGACCCTAGGTGGTTCATTTGGTTTGCACCGGACTACTAGCCCAAAGGTTGGAGGTTCCAACTCACCCAGTGATCTCAGAAGATAGGCCTGGCATTCTGCTTTCATAAAGATTACAGCCAAGAAAACCCTATGGAGCAGTCCTACTCTGTAGCAAATGCGGTGGGCATGAGTTGGAATCGACTCCCTGGCAACTAACAAAAACAACAATGATGAAAACAACGATGATAGTTGTCTTAGTCATCTAGTGCTGCTGTAACAGAAATACCACAAGTGGACGGCTTTAACAAACAGAAGTTTCTTCTCTCACAATCTAGTAAGGTGTAAGTCCAAATTTGAAGTGTCATCTCCAGGGCAAGTCTTTCTCTGTCAGCTCTGGAGGAAAATCTTCCCCTGGACTAGGAGCTTCTCCGTGCAGGAATGCCAGGTCCAAAGGATGCCCTCTGCTCCTAGTGCTGCTTTCTTGATGGTATGAGGTCCCCCGTCTCTCTGCTTGCTCCTCTCTTTTATATCTCAAAAAAGATTGGCTCAAGACACAATCCAATCTTGTAGATTGAGTCCTGCCTCATTAACATAATTTCCTCCAATCTACCTCATTAACATCATAGAGGCAGCATTTACAACAAATAGAAAAATCACATCAGATGACAAAAGGGTGGACAATCACACAATATTGGGAATCATGGCCTAGACAAATTGATACATACATTTTGGGGGAATATAATTCAATCCATGACAATAGTGAACTTTAATGATTGCTGATTTATTTGCCAGTTATCTTTCAAAAGTATTTTACGTATATTTATTCATTAAGTCCTCCCATCAACTCTATCAGATGGTCTTATTACTATTTCCATTTCACATGTTGGAAATTGTGGCCCAGTAAGCTAAAGCAATTTACCAAAGTTCCCTTAGCTATTAAGGAGAGCAGCTGAGGGATGAATACAGGCGGTGCAACCTAGTTTAACATGCTCCCACTGAAAATGTACAAGGTGAGGTCTAGACATAGTTGGGGGACAATTTTCTAATTACAAGCAGCCCTCGGTTACAAAAATCCAACTTACATTCAACCTGTAGTTACAAACCATCCCTTTTAAAACCTATTACATTAAAAATTTGAAGTACATAAAATGGTTCATAATAACAAACAGGCACTGCTTTGCAATTTGCATCAAAATATTACTGTTATTACACTATTATTTTGTTAAAGATGTTTTAGTATATCTGGAAGTGTTCAATGTTTTTTACACATAGGAAGGTACATTATATACTGTACTATATACAAAGAGATGCAAAATTTTCTAATGCCCACAGTCAGGTAAAAAACAGTTCCTAGACAAGCACCAGTCTGCAGACCACAATTTGAACAGCACTATTGGAATCACCATGAGTAGGAATCAACTCGACAGCACCTAACAACAACAGCAATGAGGACATAAAATGTACTGGAAGTGGAGCCCTGGTGGTGCAGTAGTTAAGAGATCAGCTGCTATCCAAAAGGTTGGTTGTTCAAATCTACCAGCTGCTCCTTGGAAATCCTATGGGACACTTCTACTCTGCCCCATAAGGTCACTATGAGTCAGAATTCACTCGATGACAATGGGTTTGGCTTTTTTTGGAGGTGAGAAGATACCCAAGGAAATTCTTCTTCCTCATCTTTTCTGTTTAAATTGAGGCCAGATTCACACTGAGTGAAATGCATAAAACTTAATTATTCAGTCTGATGAATAATACATATGTATACAGCATGAAACCAACATCCAGTCAAAGACAAAGAAATTTCCACCTCCCAGGAGCTCCCTTGTAACTCATCCCAATAAATTCCAATCTTCTTTTCTTTATTTTATTTTTGTAATTTAAGTGAAAGTTTACAACTCAAGTTGTCTCTCATACAAAAATTTATACATACTTTGTTATAAGACCCTAGTTGCTCTCCCTATGCTGTGGCAGCACACTCCTCTTAACCATCTCTGATTTCCCGTGTCCCTTCAACCAGCTCCTGACCTTCTCTGCCTTCTCATCTAATCCCCAGACAGGAGCTGCCCATTTAGTCTCACTTATCTACTTGAGCTCAGAAGCACACGCCTCATGAGTATCATTTTATGTCCCATAGTCCAGTCTAATCTTTGTCTGAAGAGCTGGCCTCAAGAATGATTTTAGTTCTGGGTTGACCATGAGTCAGGCAGCCGTGCTTTCTGGGGTTCCTCCAGTCTCAATCAGACCATTAAGTCTGGTCTTTTCACTAGAATGTGAGTACTGCAGCCCACTATTCTCCTGCTTCATCGGGGACTCTCTGTTGTGTTCCCTGTCAGGGCGGTCATTGGTGGTAGCCGGGCACCATCTAGTTCTTCTGGTCTCAGGCTGAAGAAGTCTCTGGTTTATGTGGTCCTTTCTGTCTATGGGGCTAATACTTTCCTTGTGTCTTTGATGTTCTTCATTCTCCTTTACTCCAGGTGGGATGGAACCAATTGATGCATCTTAGATGGCTGCGTGCTAGCTTTTAAGGCCTCAGATGCCACTCACCAAAGTAGGATGCAGAACATTTTCTTAATGCACTTTGTTATGCCAATTGACCTAGATGTCCTCTGAAAGCATGGTCCCCAGACCCTTGCCCCTGCTACTCTGTCCCTTGGAGTGTTTGTTTGTATTCAGGAAACTTCTTAGCTTTGGTTTAGTCCAGTTGTGCCGACTTTCCCTGTAGTGTGTGCTGTCCTTTTCTTCACCTAATTCATGTCTACTATCTACTTAGTGAATACTCCTCTCCCTCCCTCCCCACCCTCATAACCATCAAAGAATGTTTTCTTCTGTGTTTAAACCTTCTGTTGAGTTCTTTAATAGGGGTCTTATACAATATTTGTCCTTTTACGACTGACTAAATTCACTCAGCATGATGCCTTCCCGATTCCTCCATGTTATAAGATGTTTCACAAATTCTTCATTGTTCTCTATCATTTCCTAGTATTCCATCGTGTGAATATACCATAACTTGTTTATCCATTCCTCCTTTGATGGGCACCTAGGTTGTTTGCATCTTTTTGCCATTGTAAACAGTGCTGCAATGAACATGGGTGTGCATTTACCTATTCATGTGATGGCTCTTACTTCTCTAGGATATATTCCCAGGAGCAGCGAGATTGCGGGATCTTATGGTACTTCTATTTTTAGCTTTTTAAGAAAGGGCCAGATAGTTTTCCAAAGTGATTGTACCATTTTTACATTCCCACCAACAGGGTATAAGTGTTCCACTCTCTCCACAACATCTCCAACATTTATTATTTTGTGTTTTTTGGATCAATGTTAGCCTTGTTGGGGTGAGATAGTATCTCATTGTAGTTTTGATTTGCATTTCTCTAACGGCTAATGATCGTGAGCATTTCCTCATGTGTCTGTTAGCTGCCCGAATGTCTTCTTTAGCGAAGTGCCTGTTTATATCAATTGCCCATTATTTAACGGGGTTATTTGCTTTTTTGTTGTTGAGATTTTGCAGTATCTAGAGATTAGACGCTGATCGGATTTGTCGTAGCCAAAATTTTTCTCCTAGTCTGTAGGTTGTCTTTTTACTCTTTTGGTGAAGTCTTTTGATGAGCATAAGTGTTTGATTTTTAGGAGCTCCCAGTTATCTAGTTTCTCTTCTAGTGTTTGTGCATTATTACTTTATGGTTCGTACTCTCTTTATGCCATGTGTTAGGGCTCCTAGCGTTGTCCCTGTTTTTTCTTCCAAGATCTTTATCAGTTTTGTTTTTATATTTAGGCTTTGATCCATTTTGAGTTAGTTTTGGTGCATGGCGTGAGGTATAGTTCTTGTTTCAGTTTTTTGTAGATGGATATCCAATTATGCCTGCGCCATTTCTTAAAGAGACTGTCTTTTCTCCAGTTAGGAGACTTTGGGCCTTTGTCAAATATCAGCTGCTCTTAGGTGGATGAATTTACAACCAGATTTTCAATTCTGTTCCATTGGTCTATGTATCTGTTGTTGTACCAGTACCAGGCTGTTCTGGCTACTGAGAAGGTATAATAGGTTCTAAAATCAGGTAGTGTCAGGCCTCCCACTTTGTTCTTCTTCCTCAGTAAGGCTTTACTTACCCAGGGCCTCTTCCCTTTCCATATGAAGTTGGTGATTTGTTTCTCTATCTCATTAAAAAAGGCTGTTGGAATTTGGATCGGGATTGCATTGTTACTGTAGATCACTTTGGAGAGAATTGACATTTTCACAATGTTGAGTGTTCCTATCCATGAGCAAGGTATGTTTTTGCACTTATGCAGGTCTCTTTTGGTTTCTTGCAGTAGTGTCTTGTAGTTTTCATTGTACACATCTTTTACGTCTCTGGTTAGATTTATTCCTAAGTATTTTATCTTCTTGGCGGCTATTGTAAATGGTATTGATTTGGTGATTTCCTCTTGGAAGTTCTCTTTGCTAGTGTAGAGGAATCCAATGGATTTTTGTATGTTTATCTTGTATCCTGATACTTTGCTGAAATCTTCTATTAGTTCCAGTAATTTTCTTCTGGATTCTTTGGGGTTTTCTGTGTATAAGATCATATCATCTGCAAATAGAGATACTTTGACTTCTTCCTTACCAATTTGGATGCCCTTTATTTCTTTTTCTAGACTAATTGCTCTGGCTGGGACATCCAGCACAACGTTGAATAAGAGTGTGATCGAGGGCATCCTTGTCCGGTTCCTGTTCTCAAGAGGAATGCTTTCAAACTCTCTCCATTTAGAATAATATTGACTGTTGGCTTTGAATAATTGCCCTTAATTATGTTGAGAAATTTCCATTCTATTTCTATTTCCTTTAGAGTTTTTATCATGAATGTGTGTTGGACTTTGTCAGATGCCTTTTTTTGGCATCAATTAATAAGATCATGTAGTTCTTCTGTTTTGTTTTATTAATGTGATAGATTGCATTGATTATTTTTCTAATGGTGAACCATCCCTGCATACCTGGTATAAATCCCACTTCATCATGGTGAATTGTTTTTTTGATATGTTGCTGAATTCTATTTTATAGAATTTTGTTGAGGATTTTTGCGTCAATATTCATGAGGGATACTGGTCTGTAATTTTCTTTTTCTGTGAAGTCTTTACCTGGTGTTGGTATCAGGGTTATGCTGGCTTCATAGAATGAGTTGGGAGTATTCCATCCTTTTCTATGTTCTAAAATACATTTAGTAGTAGTGATGTTAACTCTTCCCTGAAAGTTTGGTAGAATTCTCCAGCAAAACCATCCAGGCCAGGGCTTTTTGTTGTAGTTGTTGTTGAGAGTTTTTTTAAATTACCTCTTCAATATGTTTTATTGTCATAGGTTTATTTAGTTGTTCTACCTCTGTTTATGTTAGTTTTTGTCTTAGGCTTGGTTCTCTAGAAAAGCAAAACCAGTAAAGTGTATAAATATATATATATATATAGAGAGAGATTATATCAAGGAAACAGCTCACATGATTGTAGAGGCTAGAATGTCCCAAGTCCGTGGATCAGGGTAGAGGCCTCTCCCAAGTCACACAGCTGGAGAAGATGGCAAGCCCAAGATCGGAAGGTCGGAGAGCAGGGCTCCCACTCACAGGCTGTGCAGATCGACGAATCCCAGGCTCAGTAGATAGGCTGACAGCTCAAGTCCCAAGAACGGGAGATGAGATGACAGGAAGCAGCCGCAGGATCCAGAGAGAGCAAAGAGCCAGAAAGTCTGCTTATATACAGATGCGGACCACACCCCCAAAGAGACTCCCTTTCATCTGATTGGCTACTCACAGTATATTCAATCATGGGAGTGATTACATTAAAACATGGAGAATCATGGCCCAGTCAAGTTGACACACAATCTTAAAAATCACAGTCCACCTCTTGTCAACTTGGCACATGTAAACATCTCCTTAAACCATACATAATCTCTGCATAAAGACAATGAAACAGTCATACTTGCACCTAACATGATGCAACTAACTCATGTACAATCAAAAACACACTAGCCCCATTTACAGCTTATATTTTATAAGTGAAGGAAACAAAAACATTCAATGCAGACATACAAAGTACAAATACTCAACAATCACAGTCCTCTTTTCTGCAACTGGTCACGTGGCTGTAACTGGTATTTAGAACTACCTTCTTCCACCACCCATTCTGTATTTCCTTTGCCCTTTGCAAGCACCTCAGCTGGTTGTAGTTCTTTGCCTGGTGGGGTGACCCAAACCTGTGTCATTAGTAGTCATGTCAGAATTAGGTTGCTGTAGTTTTCCATTGACTTGAATCACAGGGCATGGTAGTACTAAGAGACACCCCAAGGAATCTCCTGCCTTGACGACATACTCTTCTTTACCTCCATTATATACTATCAATCTGATTTCCTCTTGGTAATCAGGATCAATCACACCAGTCCTTATGGTAACTCCCTTCTTTGCCTGTTGAGCCAGAGGCATAAGGAGCCCAAAGTGGCCAGGTGGCTTTCTTAACTTCCAGTTCAATGGAACCAGTGACGTGTCTCCAGGTGGGAGGATTCCTCCCTTTGGAACTAAGACCTCTAGGCCTACAGAGAATAAGATCGAGGGGACAGGAAGCAAAAATCTTGCAAGTGGGTCACTAGGGGTAATAGTGAGTGGTGTCACTTCCATTTCCACCCCTTGATTCCTGGCTATGGTATAAACAGCACCGTATACTGGACGCTGGTTTAAAGCATATACAGCCTCCTGGAGAACATTGCCCCAACCCTGAAAGGTATTGCCACCTAGCTGGCGCTGTAATTGTGTCTTTATAAGGCCATTCCATCATTCTATGAAGCCAGCTGCTTCAGGATGATGGGGAACATGGTAAGACCAGTGAATTCCATGAGCATGGGCCCACTGTCACACTTCATTTGCTGTGAAGTGAGTCCCTTGATCTGAGGCAATGCTGTGTGGGATACCACGATGTTGGATAAGGCATTCTGTAAGTCCACAGATGGTAGTTTTGGCAGACGCATTGCGTGCAAGGAAGGCAAATCCATATCCAGAGTAAGTGTCTATCCCAGTAAGGACAAAATGCTGCCCTTTCCATGATGGAAGTGGTCCAATGTATAGAACTTGCCACCAGGTTGCTGGCTGATCACCTCAAGGGATGGTGCCATATCGGGGACTCAGTGTTGGTCTCTGCTGCTGTCAGATTAGGCACTCAGCAGAGGCTGTGGCCATGTCAGCCTTGGTGAGTGGAAGTCCATTCTGCTGGGCCCATGCATAATCTCCATCCCTGCCACCATGGCCACTTTGTTCATGAGCCCTTTGAGCAGTGGCAGGAGTAGTTGGGGAAACAGGATGAGCGGTTTCTACAGAATGTGTCATCCAATCCACTTGATTGTTAAAATCATCCTCTGCTGAGGTCACCCTTTGGTGACCATTCACATGAGACACAAATATCTTCACGTCTTTAGCCCATTCAGAGAGGTCTATCCTCATACCTCTTCCCCATAAATCCTTGTCTCCAATTTTCCAATCATGTTCCTTCCAAGTCCCTGACCATCCAGCCAAAGCATTGGCCACAGCCCATGAATCAGTATATAATCGCACATCTGGCCATTTCTCCTTCCAAGCAAAATGAACAACCAGGTACAGTGCTCGAAGTTCTGCCCATTGAGATGATTTCCCTTCACCACTGTCCTTCAGGGAGGTCCCAGAAAGTGGCTGTAGTTCTGCTGCAGTCCACTTTCGAGTGAGGCCTGCATATCGCACAGAACCATCTGTAAACCAGGCATGAGTTTTCTCTTCCTCAGTTGACTGATCATATGGAACTCCCCGTGAGGCCATAGGTGCAGACTGGGAGATGGAAGGTAATACGACAGGAGTGGAGACCATGGGCATTTGGGCCACTTCCTCATGCAACTTACTTGTGCCTTCGGGTCCTGCTCAGGCCCGATCTCGAATATACCACTTCCGTTTAAAGATGGAGTGCTGTTGTGCACGTCCAACTTTATGGTTCTGTGGGTCCGACAACCCCCAGTTCATGATGGTCATCTCAGGCCTCATGGTGACTTGGTGTCCCATGGTTAAGGGTTCAGTCTCTACTAAGGCCCAGTAAAAAGCCAAAGGTTGTTTCTCAAAATGAGAGTAGTTATCTGCAGAGGAAGGCAGAGCTTTGCTCCAAAATCCGAAGGGTCTGCGCTGTGATTCACCAATAGGGGCCAGTCAAAGACTCCAAACAGCATCTCTATCTGCCACTGACACTTCAAGCACCATTGGATCAGCTGGATCATATGGTCCATGTGGCAGAGCTGCTTGCACAGCAGCCTGAACCTGTTGCAGAGCCTTCTCTTGTTCTGGTCCCCACTCAAAACTAGCAGCTTTTTGAGTCATTTGATAAATAGGCTGGAGTAGCACACCCAAATGAAGAATATGTTGTCTCCAAAATCCAAAGAGGCCCACTAGGTGTTGTGTCTCCTTTTTCAGTTGTGGGACCAGCAAAATGCAATAACTTATCCTTCATTTTAGAAGGAATGTCTCGACATGCCCCACACCACTGAACCCCTAGAAATTTCACTGAAGTGGAAGGTGCCTGAATTTTTGTGGGATTAATATCCCACCCTCTAGCACGCAAGTGTTTTGCCAGTAAGTCCAGAGTCATTGACACTTCTTCCTTACTAGGTCCAATCAGCATAATGTCATCAATGTAATGGACCAGTGTGATGTCTTGTGGAAGGGAAAGGTGATCAAGTCCCTGCGGACTAAATTATGAAATAGGGCTCGAAAGTTAAAGTAGCCCTGAGGTAGGCAAGTGAATGTGTATTGTTGGCCTTGCCAGCTGAAGGCAAACTGCTTCTGGTGGTCCTTTGAAACAGGTATGGAGGAAAAGGCATTACCCAGATCAATAGCTGCATAGCAGGTACCAGGAGATGTATTAATTTGCTCAAGCAGTGAAATTACATCTGGAACAACAGCTGCAATTGGAGTCACCACCTGGTTAAGTTTTCGATAATCTACTGTCATTCTCCAAGATCCATCTGTTTTCTGCACAGGCCAAATAGGCGAGTTGAACGGGGATGTGGTGGGAATCACCACCCCTGCATCCTTCAAGTCCTTGATGGTGGCAGTAATCTCTGCAATCCCTCCAGGAATGCAGTATTGCTTTTGGTTTACTATTTTCCTAGGTAGAAGCAGTTCTAATGGCTTCCACTTGGCTTTTCCTATCATAATAACTCTTACTCTATTTGCCAGGGATCCAGTGTGGGGGTTCTGCCAGTTGCTGAGTATATTTATTCCAATTATGCATTCTGGAACTGGGGAAATCACTACAGGATGGGTTAGGGGATCCACTGGACCTACTGTGAGACGGACATGAGCCAAGACTCCATTAATAACCTGACCTCCATATGTACCCACTCTGACTGGTGGGCCACAGTGACGTTTTGGGTCTCCTGGAATTAGTGTCAGCTCAGATCCAGTATCCAGTAATCCCCGAAAATTTTGATTATTTCCTTTTCCCCAGTGAACAGTCACTCTTGTAAAAAGCCGTAGATCCCTTTGTGGAAGGCTGGGAGAAAGATTAACAGTTAAAATATTTGGTGGTGTATTGGAGTCTTTCCTCAAGGGGATCCGGCCTCCCCTTCATTCAAGGGGTTGTGGGTCTTTAAACTCGCTCAAATCTGGGAATTGATTGAGGGACCGTGACGCTCTATTCTGGCGATTTGAGTTAGACTGCTGTTCACCTGACCTAGAATTTATCCGTTTGTATAGATCAAGTAAATATTTAGTAGATTTTCCTATGTATTTCACTCCTAGGGACACCATGACTAAGTAGCCAATGCCATAAGTCGATACGAGTCAGACTATTCTGATTACTACTTTGGCTCCTCTGTCCATTACTGTAACCACGCCCACCTTGTCTTTGTCGATTGAGTGCAGCCACTTGGCCCCTACTACCACGGGGTCCAATCAGCCCCATTGCAGTTAGGTGTCTTAATTCAATTAGGGCAGTTCCCACTGTCAAATCTGGCTTACATAAAACAGCAATCACAACAGTCTTCAAGGATCCTGGAGCTCCCTTCACAAATTTGTTCCTCACAGTTGTGGTAAAAACTGTCCTCTGGGCACTCCATGTGTGGGTCTGTGGGTCTAACTTGATAAATCTACTCTATCATGCCAATTTCCCTAAGCCTTCTTCTACGTATACCAAGGCAGGTCTGGTACTTCAACTTGATTTAGTGTCGGCCACCTCATATGCCATGCTTCAGCAACCCAACCAAATTATCTATTAGATCCTTTCCTAACTTCTCTAGCTGAAACATTGAAGGAACAGTCTGTGCTTGGTGGACCCATATCAATACACTCAGACTGATCCATCTTTATGTTCCTTGCACCAGTATCCCACACCCTTAATAGCCATTCCCACACATATTCCCCAGGTTTCTGTTTGTACATATTAGAAAACTCAAGTAGTTCTTTTGGAGTGTAGCGTACCTCCTCCTGGGTCACACTTTGTACTACACCTTTTGGGGCTCCCTGGGACTTAAGCCTAGTTATAGGTCTAGAAGCCAGAATCGGTAGTGTGGAATTGTTCTGAGAACATTCAGCATTATCTTGTAAATCATCTGCCTCAGGCGATACTACATCCAATGACTCAGGCAAGTGCTCTTTAGAGGTAGCTGGGCTAGGGCTAATCTCCTCACATGGGAGTGGAGGGGCTAATGGTTTTTCTCGCCAGCATGGTGTAGCAGACAAACATGAAGTAATCTCTTCAGATGGGACTGGTTCTGCTGGCAGGAGTGATTCAATGGAATTTACAGACTCAGTGTCCCCAGCTTCCTGATTATCTTCCCATATGTCCCCATCCCAAATCTCAGGATCCCATCTCTTCCCAATCAATGCCCTTACTTTAACCTCAGACACCTCTCAAGGTTTGCAATTGAGCTGGCATTGTAATTCAGCCACTCTTACAATAAGACTCTGGGTTTGGTTTCAGCAATTTCAGCTCTGTTACTACAAGAAATAAGGCTTTCTTTCAAAGCACAAGTGGAAGCCTTGAGGTCATGTATGAGGCCCTTGAGCCTTGACTCTGAAGGCCTGAGCGCATCTCTTTCCTTCATCAGTTTGTCTAGCGAAAGTAGGACAAAACAACCAGCTTCCTTATACTTTTCATTCTGACAAAACTGTAGAAAGATATCACACACGTGTTCACCCTGAGCCTCACCTTTCACCAATACCTGATCTACCGGTGGTGATATTCTGAGTATTTGTATCGTCACCTCGCTCCATGGACTAGCAGTGACCTCTTTACTGCTGGAAGCAGAGTCATCAACGTCTTTATGACTAACCAGACTTGAGAACCAGTTTGGAAAACTCATCCTTACAAGTTTGTTTCTCTAGAACCATTGCCGGTACCAAATGTCTTAGGCTGGGTTCTCTAGAGAAGCAAAACCAGTAAAGTGTATAAATATATACATATAGAGAGATTATATCAAGGAAATAGCTCACATGATTGTAGAGGCTAGAACGTCCCAAGTCTGTGGATCAGGGTAGAGGCCTCTCCCAAGTCACACAGCTGGAGAAGCTGGCAAGCCCAAGATAGGAAGGTCAGAGAGCAGGGCTCCCACTCACAGGCTGTGCAGATCGATGAATCCCAGGCTCAGTAGATAGGCTGACAGCTCAAGTCCCAAGAACGGGAGATGAGATGACAGGAAGCAGCCGCAGGATCCAGAGAGAGCAAAGAGCCAGAAAGTCTGCTTATATACAGATGCGGACCACACCCCCAAGGAGACTCCTTTTCATCTGATCGGCTACTCACACTATATATACAATCATGGGAGTGATTACATTAAAACACAGAGAATCGTGGCCCAGCCAAGCTGACATACAATCTTAACCATCACAGTTTAGGTAGGTAGATTCTAGAAATTTGTCCACTTTCCTCTAGGTTTTCAAATGTATTAGAGTACAGTTTTTCATAGTATTCTGTTGTGATTCTTTTAATTTCAGTTGGATCTGTTGTGACATCACCCATCTCATTTCTTATACGGGTTATTTGCTTCCTCTCCTGTTTTTCTTTTGTTGGTTTGGCCAGTGGTTTATCCATTTTGTTCATCTTTTCAGAGAACCAGATTTTGGTCTTGTTAAGTGTTTCCATTGCTTTTGTATTCTCTGTTTCTTTTAATTCTGCTGTAATTCTTATTATTTCCTTTCTTCTGGCACACAAGGACTTGTTTTGTTGCTCTCTTTCTACTTGTTCCAGTTGTAGGGTCAATGTTTTGAATTTGGCTCTTTCTTTTTGGATGTGTGCATTTATTGGTATAAACTGACCTCTGAGCACTACTTTTGCTGTGTCCCAAAGATTCTGGTAGGATGTGCTTTCATTCTTATTTGATTCTATGAATTTCTTTATTCCATCTCTAATTTCTTCTATAACCCAGTAGTTATTGAGCAAGTTGTTGTTCAGTTTCCATTTGTTTGATTTTTTTTCCATTGCTTTTTCTGTTATTGATTTCTACTTTTATGACTTTATGGTCAGAAAAGATGCTTTGTAATATTTCAATGCTTTGGATTTTGTTAAGGCTTACTTTATGGCCTAATATGTGGTCTATTCTGGAGACTTTTCCATGTGCGTTGGAAAAGAAAGTATACTTGGCTCCTCTTGGGTGGAGTGTTCGTCTGTGAGATCAAGCTGGTTGATTGTAACATTTAGATCTTCCGTGTCTTTATTTAGCTTCTTTCTGGATGTTCTGTCCTTCACTGAAAGTGGTGTGTTGAAATCTCCTACTATTATTGTGAAGCTGTCTGTCTCTCTTTTCATTGCTGTTAGAGTTTGTTTTATGTATTTTGGAGCGCTGCCATTTGGTGCGTAAATACTTATTATAGTTTTGTCCTCCTGGTGTACTGACCCTTTAATCATTATATAGTGTCCTCTTTATCCTTTGTGGTGGATTTTACTTTAACGTCTATTTTGTCAGAGATTAATATTTCCACTCCTGCTCTTTTTTGAGTGTTGTTTGCTTGATATATTTTTTCTATCCTTTGAGTTTTAGTTTGTTTGTGTCTTTAAGTCTAAGGAGTGTCTCTTGTAGGCAGTATATAGACGGATCATGTTTCTTTAATCCATTCAGCCAATCTCTGTCTATTGGTGCATTTAGTCCATTTACATCAGCACAATTATTGATAGGTATGAGTTTAGTGCTGTCATTTTGATGTCTTTTTTTGTGTGTGTTGTTGACAGTTTCTTTGTTCCACTTAATTTTCCCTACTGAGTCATTTTTCTTTCTTTCTTTTTCATCTTTTTCATCGTTGTTAACTTTGTATTTGCTGAGTCTTTATATTTTTCTTGTTTTTATTTTGATGTGTAGGACTGTTAGTTTCTTTTGTGGTTACCTGAATATTTACCCCTATTTCCTGAGTTTAAACCAGTCTTTTATTTCTTTATACTACCTTGACTTCCTCTACGTGTGAAAAATCTATGTCTACATTTTTTAGTCACTCTTTTTTGTTTTAGTATTGTCATCTTTGACCTATTCGCATCTCTATGTCCCTATTTTCAGTGTTTTAGCTTTGATTTATTTTTGTGACCTTATTATCTGGGTTCCTATCTGGTTGCTCTGTCCTGTGTTCTAGTCTTGGGTTGTTATCTGATGTTACTGATTTTCTAATCAGAGGACTCCCTTTAGTATTTCTTGTAATTTTGGTTTGTTTTTTGCAAATTCCCCAAACATCTGTTTGTCTGGAAATGCCCTAATTTTGCCATCGTATCTGAGAGACTGTTTTGCTGGATATATAATTCTTGGCTGGCAATGTTTTTCCTTCAAGGCTTTATATGTGTCATTCCATTGCCTTCTTACCTGCATGGTTTCTGTTGAGTAAAGTCTTATTGACTTTCCTTTGTAGATGACTTTTTGTTTATCCCTAGCCACTCTTAAATTTCTCTCTTTATCTTTGGTTTTGGCAAGTTTGACTATGATATGTCTTGGTGACTTTCTTTTGGGATCTACCTTATGTGGGGTTTGATAAGCATCTTGGATAGATACCTTCTCATCTTTCATGATATCAGGGAAGTTTTCTGCCAATAAATCTTCAACAATTCTCTCTGTATTTTCTGTTACATCCCCTACCCTCCTCCCCATTCTGGTACTCCAGTCACTCATAGGTTATTCCTCTTGATAGAGTCCCTCATAATTCTTAGGTTTTATTTTTTTAAATTCTTTTATCTGATTTTTCCTCAGATAAGTTGGTATCAAGTGGTTTATCTTCTGTCTCACTAATTCTGACTTTTATTGCCTCAATTCCGCGCCTATGACTTTCTATTGAGTGGTCTAATTCTGAAATTTTATTCTAAACTTTCTGGATTGCTGATTGCTGTCTCTGTATGGATTCTCTCAGTCTATTAAATTCGTTACTATGTTCTTGAAAAACCTTCTTAAGATCTTCTATTGCTTTGTCTCGGTGTTCCTTAGCTTGGTCTGTGTTTTGCCTCATCTCTTTCCTGATCTCTTGAAGAGTTCTGTATATTAATCTTTTGTATTCCATCTCCGGTAATTCCAAGAAATTCTCTTCCTCTGGACAATTTCTTGGTTCTGTATTTTGGGAGTGTGCTGAAGCCATCGTGGTCTGCCTCTTTATGTGATTTGATATTGACTGTTGTCTCTGACAAAACCCTTGTGCTGTAGTGGTTAAGCACTGTGTCTGCTAACCTGAAGGTTGGCAGTTCAAATCCACCAGATGTTCCTTGGAAATCTTATGGGGCGGTTCTACTCTGTCCTATAGGATCACTATGAGTTGGAATCAACTCAACAGCAACAGGTTTTTTTGTTTTTCTTTCTTTCTTTCTTTTTTGGTTGTCTCCGAGCCATCAATAAGTTATTATATTTTTTTTATGTTTGTCCTAGCTTCTTGTTTTGTTTTGTTTTGATATGCTCAAATAGGCTGCTCGTGTGAGCTAGTTTGATTATTGGCACCTTTGAAGCTCTGATGTTCTGTCACCAGGTGGTTAGATCTCTTACTAAGTATGTGATCACAAGATTCCATTTACTTTTCTTGTATGGATTCAGCTCAGGTGTCCATGTATTCGGCCAGCAAGTGTGTGGTGCAGGCTCTCACCTACAGTCCTAGACTGGCATGGGTGATGGTTGTAGGCACAGGTATCTGGCTGCAGTAGGGAGTCATGCACTGAGCAAGGCAGGGGACTGACAGCTGCCCCTGAGTGTCTGGGAGGAAAACAAGTCCTTGTTCCCTAGAGAATGTAGGTAGGTGGGTTTTTCAAGTGGACTAAGAGCACCCTATGCTGTTGGGTGTAAGGACTGGGGGGCACCACTTATTCTTGGACCCCTGTCGCAGATGGCTAGGTGGCATGGGTGGAGACACTAGTCCTCAGGCCCCTGATGTGGGTAGGTGAAGACCCTGCTTAATGGGCAGAGCAGTGTCAAGTGTCATGAACCTGCCACTTCACAGCTGAAACTTCAGGTATATATCCTGTTGTACTGTGGTAATGAGGGTCTACACTGTTGAAATGGGCCCACACAAGTCTATGCAGGGGTGAAAGGCACTCAAAGTCCATGGACCCTTTATGCCTGTGCCTAGGCAAAGGAGCTGTGCCTACCCTGAGTTCCTGTCTTAGGGTGGCTGACAGATTATTCTTTCCCGTTTGTTAATTTGTTCCTTTTCCAAGGCCAGGAGAATGGCGCAGGGTGGGCGATGGGTCCTACTTTCGGCCCAGGGGCCTTGGACATGGTGCAGAGCAGGGAGGGGGAAGCTAAAGGGGAGAGAGGTTTCTCCTAAAGGAGGGTGTTTTTGATCTGCGCAGTAGGCCAGATGGGAGTACTTATTGTTTGCCAACTGAGGGCTGCTTTGCACTGGTTCTTGATGCCTGAGTAGTAGCCTCTGCCACTGGGTCTCTCCCGATATGGAAAATGCCTCCCAAGTGCCACTGCTTGCCTCACTGTGCACACAAGCAGATCTGGCCTGAGGGGATTTTCTCTTTGGTCAACTATGGGATCTGCCTAAACCTCTTAGAAATAGGAGAGTGTTCTTTCCTTGAGAGGGTTCGAAACCGTTCACATTCATCTGCTTTTTACAATTCCCAACAGTTCTATACTTTTCTCCTTTTTAAAACATGTTTTGTGTGCTCATAGTCATTAAACACATTATCCAACGGATTGCTTTGACGTGTTTCCCAGTTTATACTCTCTGGGTCTCCTTACCACCCAGGGCGCCTGTGTCAACACAAGGAAGACAAGGAAATAGAGAAAACAGAACTGGCTTGCTCCCGATTTCCTCAGTTGGAAGTAAGAAACCCGCCACCACATTAACCTGCTCATTGATCCTCTGTTCCCTTTTCCAGTGTCATTGAAGAGCAGGACAGAAAAAGAAGGACCGAAAGAAGAGAAAAAGAACAGATTCCATCGTTTCATTTGAAATTCCTTTAGTTTTCCGAGCAATATTTGGAGCGTGGGAAAACCAGAGGTTACCAGGCAGAAAAGCATCGCCCTGTTTTACCTATTGCTGCGCTTTCTCGCCCTCCTCGTCCTCTACCACCCCATCCAGGGTCTCCGAAAATTGGATCCCATTTTCAGACATGGACGGCAGTGGAGTCTTTCTAATTTTATCCGAGTGAGTGCATAATGTAGAGTAAATTAAAACTAAATATTTGAAAACACAGCAGCCATGATAATATTTTTGATGGAAAGACTAAAACTAACCTACTCAGGTTGCCGAAATAGCTCAGTTGGGAGAGCGTTAGACTGAAGATCTAAAGGTCCCTGGTTCGATCCCGGGTTTCGGCAAAGGCAGTGAATTTTGCATACTTTCTTAAAAAAAGTTTGCATTCCAAGTTTTTGGATTCTAATAGAATTGAATAGTACAGCTGTCCAACGCGGAACTATTAAACAAACAAAACAACAACAACAAAAAACAACCTGTATCTCTCTAGGAGCATTAGTGGTGCAGTAGTTAAGCTTTTAGCTACTAACAAAGGTCAGTAGTTCCACTTCACGGGCCGCTCAGTGACAGAAAGTCGTTTGAGGTCAGCTTCCGGAAAGATTTACAGCCTTGGAAACCATATAGGGCACTTCTACCCTGTCCTGTAGGGTCGCTATGAGTCCATATTGATTGGACAGCAATGGATTTGCTTTGGTTTGGTTTTGAGGTCTTCCATGCAGTGTTAATCTGCCTTTTGCATATTTTATTTAAAATTTTAAAAATACAGAACTGAAATCTAATGAGGAAACCTACGAACTGATGGCATAAGGAATTCCAATATGCTACATGCTGTTGCACTTATGATTCATTTCTGGTCTGAGGTTATATATTGTGTGTGTCGGGACGGTGGCGAGTGGGGATGTCTTTAATCACAAAAAATGTTTTAAAATCCTGTGTAAAAAGAATCAGTACACTATAAGAGGAAGGTCCTTGCATGGCGCAAATGATTGCGCTCACTAACCTAATGGTAACCGAAAGATTGGCGGTTGGGACTTACCCAGTGGGATTCTGCCTGAGTCTCCTCTTGTTTTACCAAGCATTTATTCCTGTGCTTCAGTCAGTAACAGCACAAAGTATTGGTGATCCACCACTACAGAGATGTTTGGTCCTGGCTGGAATTCTTCCTCATGTCAATTTTCAGTGCTCTTTGGGGGCTCTGCCGGTTTGTGCTTAGCAAAGTTGTCAGTGCCATTTGGTTCCAAGATACAGCTCATTTGGCATTTGATGTATCAGGAAGGAAGCCTCACCCATTCCCTAGTGTCAGCAAAATAATTGCTGATATGCTCCTCCACCTTTTGCTGCAGGCTCTTTTCCTTCTCCAGGGTTTTTTGTGAGTCTCTTCCCCATCCATCTTGTTGGTCAGCTGGTTAGCCTCCTGCGTATGTCCCTTCTGTATTCACTACACTGCTTTGAATATCACTGGTTCAATAAAACAATTGAAATGCACCAGTGGTTGTCAAACATAGAAAGGAATTGTCCCCACTACTTTGGATTTGGTTTGCCCTTGGCTTTGTTTGCAGCGGTGCAGTCCTCATACATTATAAGTGGCTACCTCTTCTCCATCTTCTTTCCTTTATTTATTGTCAGCACCCATGAAGCAAAGACCCCTGGTAAAGTGTATCTTTTTCATTTGAGCCTCTTCTCCTTGGCGGTCTTCTTAAGCAACAGACCCTTCCACAAGACAGTTTACCTGCAGTCTGTTTTGAGTAGCTCAGCCTTGGCAGAGAAGTCTCCTTCACCACATCCATCTCCTGCCAAACTGAAGGCTGCTTCAGGCTACCGACTTCACCTGCCATCCATAGGGGATGGGTGGGATTGGAAGGAGGATGTGGCAGCTCTTTCCCTGTTCGCCTCCCCTGACCCAGGGAAGGCAGGACCCACTCTGCCAAGGGCCCTTTACATATTATCTTCTCTCTGAGGGATTGGAATTTTGTCCATGGAGTAATTAAGCAGAACCTTCCTGACACTAGTATGTGGATTTTTAACACCATGAGTCTGAGAGGACCACAAGTTTTTCTGTATCTATTTTCTAGCATTTGCCAGACCTTGTGCCAGACTTTGCCAGACTTTGTGGATTTGTTATTTTTGTTGTTTTTCCGTGAAGCACATACATTGGATGTGGTGGGTGAAGGAGTACCTCAGTTTCTCCTGGTCACTGCCTTTATAGCCCTCACTGTCTTGTTTTTTGTAACTCAGGTTAGGTTTTGGTCTCTCTTGTTCCACCACAAAAAATGAGCCTGAAGAGATGCGACAGGAGAAAACCTCACAGCTAGATCTGCTGGGTTTTGACTAGTGTTTTTTTCCTTTCTTCCCTTTTAAGGGGAAACACTTTTTTTCACTGGTATATAAAGTATCCCAACTACAGGGAGTTACCAGTTCTGGACAAGTGCCACTGAAACACAGAATGCTCAGAGAACCTGAACTTTTCAACTCTGGAGGTCTGAGATTTACTGTTGGCCATTGCTGGGTCTGTCTGGTATTTCAAAGGAATATTCGGTGTTGTTAATAAGACCTGAAAGGGTAGACTTATTAAATCCATGGAACTTGTGGGGGGGAAAAGGCAATAAAAGCCATGTTTATCAGACAAGGCATTATTAGGGAACTTAAATAAAGAGGTTGACACTAAGATTCTCAGGATGGACAGCGAAGCATTGAATGTGACCCAGGTAAAGGACCACGCATGGCAGTGGGGGTTGTGGGTTTATACACCTGGTCTTTATGTGCAAGGATATGTGCAGGGGGACCAGGGAAAAGCATATGTAGTTTATGATGGATGGGGTCATTTTTGTACTAGTTAATGGGTTTCGAACGAGTTACCATAAAGTCAGGTGTTTGGTGTGTTTTTTCCTGGTCCAGGTCACTGCTCAGTCAGGTACTCTGGTTTTTCCCCAGGGTCCTTTGCAGGCAGGTCCTATCTTGTATTGCTCGTGACCCTCACATCAGTAACTTTTAAAATTGTTTACTGGGCAATTGTGTATACTCTTTTGTGACGCACACATTTAATCTTTGCTCTTTCTCTTTAATTTTCCAGTGTTTTTCTTAGTGCCTTGTAGGATATCTCCATATAATCGACATAAGGGTCCTTTGTCAAATATAAGTATGGAAATATGTTCTCCCATGCAAGTAAAATTTTGCTGAAGATCATTCGAAAGTGATTGCAGTTGTACATTGACAGGGAACTGCCAGAAATTCAAGCTGGATTCAGAAGATGATGTAGACAAGGGATATCATTTCTGATATCAGATGGATCATGACTGAAAGCAGAGAATACCGGAAAGATGTTTACATGTGTTTCATTGACTATGCAAAGGCATTCGACTGTGTGGATCATAACAAATTATGGGTAACATTGTGAGGAATGGGAATTCCAGAACACTTAATTGTGCTTGTGAGGAACCTGTACATAGACCAAGAAGCAGTCGTTTGAACAGAACAGGGGAATACTGCTTGGTTTAAAGTCAGGTATGTCTCAGAGTTGTATCCTTTCACCATACTAATTCAGTCTGTATGCTGAGCAAATAATACTAGACGCTGAAACATATGAAGAAGAAGGCAGCATTGGGATTGGAGGAAGATTCATTAACAACCTGCGACATGCAGATTAGACAACATCGCTTGCTGAAAATGAAGAGGACTTGAAGCACTTACTGATGAAGATCAAAGACCACAGCCCTCAGTATGGATGACACCGCAACGTAAAGAAAACAAAAATACTCACAACTGGATCAACAAGCAACACCATGTTAAACAGGGAAAAGATTGAAGTTGTCAAGGATTTCATTTTACTTAGATCCACAATCAACGCCCATGGAAGCAGCAGTCAAGAAATCAAACAAGGCATCACACTGGGTGAATCTGCTGCAAAAGACTTCTTTAAAGCAAAGATGTCACCTTGCGGACTAAGGTGTGCCTGACCCAAGCCGTGGTGTTTTCAATCGCCTCATATGCATGTGAAAGCTGGAAAATAAATAAGACCGAAGGAAAATTTCTGCTTTTGAATTATGGTGTTGTTGAAGAATATTGAATATATCGTGGACTGCTAGAAGAACAAACAAATCTGTCTTGGAAGAATTACAGCCAGAATGCTCCTTAGAAGCAAGGATGGCAAGACCTTGTCTCACATATTTTGGACCTGTTATCAGGAGGGATCTGTCCCTGGAAAAGGACATCATGCTTGGTAAAGTAGAGGGTCAGAGAAAAAGTGGAAGACTCTCAATGAGATGGGTTGACACAGTGGCTGCAACAATGGGCTCAAGCATAACAATGATTGTGAGGATGGCACAGGACTGGGCAGTGTTCCATTCTGTTGGACATAGGGTCGCTATAAGTCTGAACAAACTTGCAGGCACAAACAACAGTTCACTGTGGCAATCCCCTCTTCTTAAAGAGAGAGAAAAAAAAACAAAAAACCCACTGCCGTTGAGTCGATTCCAACTCATAGGGACCCTATAGGACCCATAGGGTTTCTAAGGAACTACTTTGTGGATTTGGATTTGAAATCAGAGCTTTTGGTTAGCACCCGAACTTTTAACCACTGTGCCACCAGGGCTCCTTCTTAAAGAGAAGAGGGCTTGAAAAACTTTGTAAGAAGAGAAAAAAGAAAAGGTGGAGAAAGAGAGGAGAAGTTGAAAATACGAAAGTTCCATCATAGATCTTTCCTGGTGGTTGTGAAAAAATGTCCCCAGAGGACAAGGAAGCCCCCTGGTGATAGGGAACACAAGGTGGAGTAAGGATATTCTTGATGTGCTGTGAGATTGTTAACCATTGTCATAGGGCAACATGTGTAGTAACTGTTAAATGAAAAACTATTTTTTCTGTAAGCCTTCATCTTAAGTGAGAATAACAGCACAGTTGGAAGAGCGTAGTCAATGTCACTGAACTGTGAATGTAGAAATTTTTGAAACGGTGTATCTTTGGCCATCTGTAATTTTCATCAAAAAAAAAAGGTTGAGAATTTAGAGGCTTAATACGTTGTGGGGTTGTTAACCAATGTCAAAAAACAACATGTGTACTACTATTTCATGAGAAACTATTTGCTCTGTAAGCTTTCACCTGAAGTACAATAAAATATATATTAAAAAAAAAAAAAAAAAATGTCCCCAGATAGTTTTCTGAGAAGGGAACTTTAGAGCAGGCTGATGGGATGAAATGTCCTAGAAGCAGAGAGTGTTACTTGGTGTCAGAGCCCCTTAAATATTTCTTGGTGTAGCCACATAAGAGAATATAGATTAGAGGATTAAGAAATAGTGGGATTTGAAACTGGATTTTCTATATGGCCAACTATCGATTCTGGAAAGACCCCTTACAAATGTTACCAGGTAGAAACTCCGAGTTCTTACTCAGCATGACTCTTATTGGCCAGTAAATGAGAGACTGAGGTGGGAGAACAAAAAGCCACCTTTATTTCATTGTACAAGGAAACAGAGTCAGTCGGAGCTTACTGCTGCCAAGACTGCTCACCAAGGGTGGGCAGGAAGGTTACTTTTAAAGGGATTTACAAGTAGGGAGTTCACATAAGTTACATCAGCAACATTCTTAATCAAACTATGCAGGTGCAATGGTGTTTACATATAACCTCTAAGCAAAAGCAGGATTCAAATGCAAAGATGAGGGGAAAGCTCAGCAAAGGAAATGATTTTGCAATACAACACTGTAGGGGAGGAAGCCAGGTAAAGAATACAGCACTGTGATGATTCTGTCTCAAAAATATGGGTAGTATTTCAAGAAGGATCTTCATGACAGTCTTTGTCCTGAGAGAGGTGTGGCCCAATGGGAGTGTGTCCTCACCTTAGAAGGTTCAAAACCATGCACACTCATCTGCTTTTTACAATTCCCAACAATTCTGCTCTTTCTTCCTTTTTAAAACATCTTTTGCATACTCATGTGGAGATAAACACATTATCCAATGGTTTGTCTTGAAATGTGTCCCTGTTTCTACTCCCTGTGTCTCCTCACCATCCAGAGCAGTTGTGTCAGTACAAGGATGATAAGGAAAAAGGAAGGATATGGAGAAAACAGAATTGGCTTGCTCAAGATTTCTCAATCAGAAGCAAATGCTCGCTTCCACTTTAATGTGGTCAATAATCTTCTCTTCCATTTTCCAGTGTCATTGAAGAAGGACTGAAAGAAGAGAGAAAGAGCAAGCTCGATCATTTCATTTGAAAGTCCCTTAGTCTTCTGAGCAGCGTTCGTATCTTGGAACAGCCACAGGTGAACAAGCAGAAAAGCTTCTTCCTGTTTTACCTATTCCTCCCCTTTTTCACCCTCCTCCTCCTCTATCAACCCATCCACTGTCTCAAAAAATTGAATCCTGTTCTCAGACACGGATGGCAAAAGAGCCTGTCTTAGTTATCTAGTGCTGCTATAACAGAAATACCACAAGTGGATGGTTTTAACAAAGAGAAGTTTATTTCCTTATAAAAAAAGTAGGCTAAAAGTCCAAATTCAGGGTGTCAGCTGAACGGGAAGGCTTTCTCTCTCTCGGTGTTCTCATCAGTGTTCCCCCAGAGTAGGAGCTTCTCTGCACGGGGACCCCGGGTCCAAAGGGCACACTCTGCTCCTGGTACTGCTTTCTTGGTGGTATGAGGTCCCCAAGTGTCTGCTTGCTTCCCTTTCCTTTTATCTCTTGTCAGGTAAAAGGTGGTGCAGGCCACACCCTAGGGAAGCTTCCTTTACATTGGATCAGGGGTGTGACCTGGGTAAGGGTGGTGTTACAATCCCACCCTAATCCTCTTTAAATAAAATTATAATCACAAAATGGAGGCCAACCACACAATTCTGGGAATCACGGCCCAGCCAAACTGATACACACATTTTTGGGGGGACATAATTCAAACTATGACAGAACCCATATAATTTTGAGTGAATGAGTAGATTATATTGGATACATTAAGATTAGGTATTAAAAAACACAAAAGCCTTGAAAATAAAAATTAAGTAATATTTTGGAAGAATGGTTAAAACAGATACTTTCAGGCAGCTGAGATAGCTCAGTTGGGAGAGGGATAGACTGAGGATCTAGAGCTCTGTGTTCCAATCCTGGGTTTTGGCAGTTACATATAGGTTTCCAGAATTACTATTATCCCCTTTATTATAGAACAGTTGCATCCCAAGGTTTTGGAATTCTAATAGACCTGAGTATAGTACTGTAAAACCCGTAAAACCCAGAACCTGTGTAAGGCAGAAACATGTTATAGAAGGAAAACGCAAATATTTTCCACTAAAAGTAGCAATAGAAAAGTCATAAGATTGCCATACTGTCAAAGGCAGAAAACTTGCAAGACCAAGAAAAACAAGGCAGTTCCATCGAGTCCAGCTCTTACAGGTTTCATTCTACATCTAACCAACAGAGAACTAGGTGAAAAAAGTTCTATTAATATCTATATCATCTCTCACTACAACTTTTACTGATTTCTTCAACTCCAGTCAGGTGGTACATACATATTTTTTATCATCCTCTCCTTTAGTCACACATTCCTGAGGTCTTCCAGGAAGTATTAGGCAACATTTTGCCTCTTTTATTTTTCTTATTTTTAGCTGACAATGTAACAATTTGTTTGAAATAATAGTAAAAAGCCAAACCAAACCCATGGCTGTCATGTTGATTCCAAATAGGACAGAGTATAACTGCCCCATATGGTTTCCAAGGAGCAGCTGGTGGATTCAAATTGCCAGACTTTTTGGTTGGCAGGCAAGCTCTCAACCACTAGACCCCTAGGCTACAATAATAATAGCAATGATACATTGGTTGATTATAGCTTCAGTATAAGGGATATGTATGATAACAATGCTGTAAGTGATGGGAGGGAAGAATCCAGAATACTGTTATAAGGTATCTATACTTCTTGTGAAGTGATATAGTGTTATTTGGAAGGAGACTTAGATCAGTTGTAGATGTATATTGCAAACTCTAGGGCAACCACTAACAAAATTTCAAAATGCAGCGTAATTGATATGCTAGGAGAGGAGAGAAAATGCAGTCATACAAAATGCCCAATTAAACTAGAGAAGGCAAAAGAAAGAATGGGAGAAAGAAGCAAATAGCAAGGGTAATGAATAGAAAGCTATTGCCAATGTGGTGGGTATTAATTAAACGGTATTGGTATCACTTTAAATGCAAATAGTGTAAATATATACATGTCTTAGTCTGGGTTCGCTAGAGGAGCAAAACCAGTGAAACATATATATAAATATACAGAGAGAGATTTACCTAAAGGAAATGCCTCATGCAGTTGTGGAGACTTGCAAGTCCGAAATCCATAAGTCTGTCAGCAGGCTGAAGATCTCTGACGGCTCATGGAGTTGCACAGGCTGGCGAATCCAAAATCTGCAGGGAAAGTTGCAGGCTGGAGACTTCTGCAGTCCCCAGAACTGGAGGTTAGGTGCCGAGAAGAGTAGTGGGTCAAGAGAGAGTGAGGTTTTCCAGAACATTCTTTCATGTATTGGAGACAGGTCACACTCCTAAGGAAGCTCTTCTTTCAATTCATTGGTTGCTTGCATCAGATCACGAAATGGAAAGTAATTACGTTACGGAAGAGCACATGCAAAACTACTGAAAATCATAGCCTAACCAAGTAGGCACATAACATAAACCACTACAATAACAATTAAAAGACATAGACTATCTGAGTGGGTTAAAAAGAACTAAAACAACAGACCCAGCTACATGTTGTTTACAAGAAATCCACTTTAAACATAAAAACACAGATAGATTAAAAGTAAAGAGATGGAGAAAGATACCATGGTAACACTAAACAAAAGAAAGCTGGAGCTGCTGTATTAATTTCAGAGAAGTCAGATTTCATAGCAAGGAAAATTATCAAAAATAAAGAAGGAATCACATAACGATTAAAGGGTCAGTTCTCCAAGAAGACGTAACAATCACGAATGTGAGTGCACCTAACAACAGAGCATCAAAATACATGAAGCAAAACTTGTATCTGATAAAGTACTTGAGTCCAACCTGTACTCTGCAACACATAAGGTCGCCACAAGTCGTAATCAACTAGATAGAAACTGGTGGTAGTGGTGGATCAAAGATATACAAAGAACTCCTAAAACTCAACAATAAAAACACAAGCAACCCAATTAGAAAGTGGGTAAACTATCTGAAGAGATACCTTAGCAAAGAAGATATACAGATGACATGTGCCGTTAAAAACAACAACAACCAGTTGCCCCATGAGTTGAATGTGCTTCATAGGGTTTTTAGTGGAAGTGGATCACCAGGCCTTTCTTCTGAGGCAACTCTAGTTGGACCCAAACGACCAGTCTTTCCGTTAGTAGCCAAAAACTTAACCATTTGCACCACCCAGGGTCTCTGGTATGCCTCTAGGGAATTACAAATTAAAGCAATGATGTGATACAATTATGCACCTATTAGAATGGCTTAAATCCTAAATAATGACAACACCACAGGCTGGCAAGGATGTGGAGCTACAGGAATGCTCATTCATTGCTGGGAAAATGAAAAATAGTACAGCCACTTTGGAAGATAGTCTAGCAGTTTCTTAAAAAGCTAAACATAGGCTTAAGTAAACATGATGTTGCTAGGTGCCATGGAGTTGGTTCCGAATCATAGCAACTCTATGTGCAACAGAACAAAACACTGCCCGGTCATGAGCCATCCTCACAATCGTTGTTGTGCTTGAGACCACTGTTGCAGACACTGGGTCAATTCATCTTGTTGAGAGTCTTCCTCTTTTCACTGCACTCTACTTTACCAAGCATGATGTCCTTTCTAAGGACTGGTCCATCCTGGTAACAGAGTCAAAATATGTGAGACAAAGTCTCGCCATCCTTACTTCTAAGGAACATTCTGGCTGTACTTCTTCCAAGACAGATTTTGTTGTTTTCTGGTAGTCCATGGTATATTCTATATTCTTCACCAACACCATAATTCAAAGACATCAATTTTTCTTCAGTCTTCCTTATTCGTTGTTTAGCATTCACATGCATATGAGGTGATTGAAAACACCATGGCTTGGGTCAGGAGCATCTTAGTCCTCAAGGTGACATCTTTGCTTTAAAGAGGTCTTTTGCAGCAGATTCGCCCAGTGTGATGCCTTGTTTAATTTCTTGACTGCTGCTTCCATGGGCGTTGATTGTGGATCCAAGTAAAATGAAATCCATGACAACGTCAATCTTTTCTCTGCTTATCATAATGTTGCTTATTGGTTCAGTTGTGAGGATGTTTGTTTTCTTTATGTTGAGGTAATGCATACTGAAGGCTCTAGTCTTTGATCTTAATCAGTAAGTGCTTCGAGTCCTCTTCATTTTCAGCAAGCGAGGTGTCATCTGCACATTGCAAGTTGTTAGTGAATCTTCCTCTAATCCTGACACTGCGTTCTTCTTCGTATGTTCCAGCTTCTCATATTATTTGCTCAGCATTCAGATTGAATTAGTATGGTGGAAGGATACTACCCTGACACATGCCTTTCTTGACATTAAAGCAAGTAATATCTCCCTGTTCTGTTCAAATGTCTGCCTTTTGGTCTGTGTACAGCTTCCTCATGAGCACAATTAAGTGTGCTTGAATTTCTTCTTCAGTCTTTTCAGCTTGAGAAATGCCGAGCTTGCTCTTCCCTTTTGGTTTACTAACTCCAGGTCTTTGCACATTTCATTATAATAATTTACTTTGTCTTCTTCAGCTGCCCTTTGAAGTCTTCTCCATTATTTCTTCTTTTCGCTTTAGCTAGTCTATGTTCAAGAGCAAGTTTCAGAGTCTCTTCTGACATCCATTTTGGTCTTCTCTTTCTTTCCTCTCTTTTTAATGACATTTGGCTTTCTTCATGTATGATGTAGCTGATGTCATCCCACAACTTGTCCAGTGTTTGGTCGTTAGTGTTCAATGCATCAGAACTATTTTTGAGATAGTCTGTCATGTATCTATCAGTTTGTTGTACTGTGGTGGTTTGCGTGTTGCTGTGATACTGGAAGCTTTGCCACCAGTATTTCAAATACCAGCAGAATCACCCCCAGTGGACAGGTTTCAGTGGAATTTCCACACTAAGACAGACTAGAAAGAAGGACATGGCAATCTATTTCTGAAAAAATTGATCAGTGAAAACCTAATGAAGAATAGCAGAACATTGTTGATATAGTGCCAAAAGATGAGCCCCTCATTCAAAATATGACTGGGAAGAGCTGCCTCCTCAAATAGTCTAGCTTAATGACGTGAATGGAGTCAAGCTTTCAGAATCTTCATTTGCTGATGCGGCACTAGTCAAAATGAGAAGAAACAACTGCAAACATCCATTAATAATAGCAATGTGGAATGTACAAGGTATGAATTTACAAAAATCGAAAGACATGAAAATGAAATGGAAAGCAAGAAGATCAGTATCCTAGGCATTAGTGAGCTGAAATGGACTGGTATTGGCCATTTTGATTTGGACAATTGTATGGTCTGCTATGTTGGGAATGACAAATTGACCGGGAATGATGTTGCATTCATTGACAAAAAGAATGTTTCAAGATCTATGCTGAAGTGTAGCACTGGTAGTGACAGGATAATATCCATACCCCTACAAGGAAGATGAGTTAATACGAGTATTATTCAAATTTATGCACAAATTACTAAGGCTACAGATGAAGAAATTGAGGATTTTTACCAACTTTTTCAGTCTGAAATTGATCAAACTTGCAGTCAAGACACACTGATAATTGGTGGTGATTGAAATGTGAAAGCTGGAAACAAACAAGGATTGGTTGTTGGAAAACATAGCCTTGGTGATAGAAATGACGCTGGATATCATGTGACAGAATTTTTCAAGATCAACAACCTCTTCATTGCAAATACTTTTTTCAGCAACATAAACGGCAACTATACATGTGGACCTCCCCAGATGTAGTACACAGGAATCAAACCTACATCTGTGGAAAGAGATGATGTAAAAGCTTGATATATTCAGTCAGAATAAGGCCAGTGGCCAGCTGTGGAACAGACTGTGAATTGCCCATACACAAGTTCAAGATGAAGTTGAAGAAAATTAGAAGAAGTCTCTGAGGGCCAAGATACGACCCATACATAAGCACAGGCATGCATAAATATATGATCCGGCCATTATGCTCCTAGGTATTTACCCAAATGAATTGAAAACTTATGTCCACCAAAAATCTACACACAAATGTTTATAGTAACTTACCGATAATTGCCAAAGATTGGAAGCAATCAAGATGTCCTTCAATAGATGAATAAACAAGCTGTTGCACATCCATACAATGGAGTATTATTCAACAACAAAATGAAGTGAGCTTTCAAACTATGGAAAGCCATGGAGGAAACTTAAATGAATATTGCTAAGTGAAAGAAGCTAGTCTGAAAAAGCTACATATTACATGATTCTAAATATACGACATTCTAGAAAAGGCAAAATTCTAGACAGCAAAAAGATCAGTGGCTGCTAGCAGCTGTTTAGGGAAGGTTGGGAGGGATGAATAGGTGGAGCCGAGGGATAACAAATCATGTTCTGCCAATTTCTAAAAAGACTCCATGTTATTTCTATGAATATTGGCAAAGTCTCATATATGTGCAAGCCAGGATGAGAAAAAGCTAACAGGCACTAGAAATCTGGTACCAGGAAATGAGTTTTCTCTTAGTCTTCTTATGCAGTTCAAAGAAATGAGTTTTAACCATGATAAATCTCAGGGTTCTAAAAAAGTCTTAGAGGAAGCTTATTTGTTTTCCACAAATATCACAAATGAATTTCTAATCCCCAAATCTCAAAGTACATTTTTCTGTCTTTATCCACCCTCCATACACTTGTGCTTACTGATCACTCACATATCCAAGGCTGGAGACCAGATTATTACCCTGAGTTCACTGTGTAACTTTCTCACAAGTGTTTTCCAAAATGTCTTCAATTCCATATGATTTTATCTTCTCCCTCTTCCAGGCTTCCTCCTGTGCCCCTCCATCCCCAATTTTTCAGAACTCCCTTTTCTGCACCTCCTTCTGTTTGGAAATGACTTTTAAAAACATTTCTTTTAATGAATAAATGCTTTAATCACGTTGTTCTTGACCTTTAAATCTTGTCTATTTACCTTCTACCTTACACTTATAATTCAGCTTTCTCTAAATCCGGCAGGGGCTGTTTCATTCATGCCTTACCATTTCCTCTTCTGGACTGTTGGTAGGGCCCCTGAGTTACCTGATGTCTCGAGTAGAAGAGAAAAGATCCTTATAATGAAATGCAGAGTGCACCACTATCAGGTTTTCTTCTGCCCTTGCTTTCCTCCAACAAATCTGGCATGAACATTTTGATTGAGCAAACAGTAAATCTAGTGAAGACTTTTAGGCAGCCAAAAGGTTAATTTCTTTAGCTTTGTGCCTCAGGTTAAGACAACTATAGAGGAAATCAAAAAAGCTAAAAATGGGGAGTTGATTCTTTGCTACCCATAATAGAAGACAGAGACTTTTAACAATGTTGTGAAAAAGCGGCAACAGAAGCCCCTTGTGGCTATTTATCTGACATGTGTTTCCAATCCTCTGCCTTCACTTTCCAGCTCTGTAAAGAATCAGTACTCTTCACTGGTTCCTGAGCACCTCCTGCCTAAAGCAGCTGCTGATGCCTCTTAACACTGAGTAACACTACCGCAATGCTCAAGGAGTGTGAATCTCAGGAAATAGCACTTAGTTCTAGATAAAAGTTATCCAGCAGCACTTGAGGAATGAGGTGTATGTAATTCAGTGGTAGAACACATGCTTTGCATCTATGAGACCCTGGCTTCAATCCTCTGCACCTCTACAGTTTTTCTCTGCTCCAACACTATTTAAACCCAATCTTGAAGGAATACGAATTCACTTCTCCTAATATTTTCCATTTAATTCCTGCACTCGTAGACAGCAAAAACATAACCCAATGTACTTCCTTGAATGCTATTCCATTTCTCTGCTATAAACTTCTCGATCCCTTAAGATGACTGCTGAAAGCAGAAGGAAGACAACAAAAAAGGAGAGATAGGAAGAACCAGATGCTAACAGAATCTCTTCAGTCACCCAAAACAAAAGCATGCACATTAAGCTCCCATTCTGTACTATTATAAAAGAGACAGAAAAATAGATTGAGGAAGCGGGGTTGTTTGAAAGGGCACTGCGGAGATTTTTTTTTTTTTTTAAGCCACTAAACCACAAAGCCCCCTTGTGAGGCTTCCTGCTGGGCTACCTCCAGATATGTTGATGTCTAAATCATTTCAGGACTAAGACTGAGTGTATAAGCTTTCCTTCCCTTTGATTCTCAGTCCCTTGACTCCTGACAGGTAGGCAGCGTCACTCAAGTAGTGAAACACAGCTTTGGACTATCATATTCCATTTGGCCAAGCACAGATTCTCCTGACAGATATTGTTTTCCTCCTGCTCTTCATAACCTCAGTATATTTGGCGTGGAGCTCTGATATTGTCTCAGAGAAAATTTTAGGTGGCAGGCAAAAGCCATAAGAGATAAGAAGTCTCCACAAAGCAACGGGAATCCATATTTGGACATGTTTTCCCAAGGAAAACCAGTTGTCATCAAGTCAATTTTGACTCATGGCAACACCGTGTGTGTCAGAGTAGAACTGTCCTCTGTAGGGTTTTCAATGGCTGATTTTTTGGAGGTAGATCAATCAGGCACCTCTGGCTCACTGGAACCTCCAATCTTTCCGTTAGCAGCAAGCGTTAACCATTTCAGTCCACTTTGAGACTCCATTTCCAGGGGAAACCTTAAATCCAACTGCCCCATAGAGTTTCTAGAGAGTGGCTGATGGATTTGAACTGTTAAGTTTTTAACCACTTTGGCATTAGGACTCCTACCAGGGAGAGGGAGCAATTAAATCCTAGCACATCGAAGTCTCAGACAAATGCATGCATAAAAACCCCCAAAACCCACTGCCATAGAGTCGATTCCCACTTATAGTGACCTAAAGGCTGTAAAACTAGGGAAACTGATTGCCACATCTTCCTCCCACAGAGCCACTGGTGTTTTCAAACCACCAGTCTTTCGGTGAGCAGTCTATCGCCTTAATCATTGTGCCCTGTCCAGCATTAATTCATGTGGCTTCAGCTTGAAACTCCAGCTTAGTTTTTTCTTCTCCACATGGTGTTTGTGGTATTATGGACTTGCCAATCATAACACCAGGGTCCTGTACCTCCACTACTTCTGGCTATCAGAGACACAGTGGATAATAGTAGGCCAAGGATACAAAAGAGCAGAACCTGAAAAGATGGCTTGGGAAACTTGGATACAGATGGAAAGAAAAAAGAGGTGCTAAGTAACAAACAATAAGTATATGGCATCACGGACAGTCACTGTTCTAGCAAACCCCGGAGTCCAAAACCCTGGTTGGGAAATCGAGCAGTGTCTTGGCCTTGTGAAGCCGCAGCTCTGGTTCTGAGGCGGGCATGATGGGAGCTCAGCAAGAACTGCAAGCATATTAAACTTTTGTAACAGCCCACTCGTGCTCCTGGACAGACATTCAACCCTCAGCCATCTCAGAGGCTAAAACAATAGAAGCTTCAGCCTCTTGCCAAAATTTGTGGTGTCAGTCAACCCACATATGAGTTTTAGGAAGTAATCCTTATTCATTGTGTCTTCTCTTGCTTTTAGATTTCATTCTGATATTTTTCCCCTGTGAGAGGTTTTTATCTTCCTGAATATTGGAATACATTATATACCTTATATATCAATCCCTCAGCTCCTCCCCAGCGCTAGTCGTCTCCCCTATTGTAACCTCCCTCGAATAACTGACTGAGGCTTAGTTGGCGCTGGTAAGTAGCTGACATGAGTGCTTAGAGGCCAGAAGCATTACAAGGTAACATGGTGAGTAACAAAGTCCAATACAGAGTTAAAAGGGAAGTAAATATCTTAAATCAGAATGCAGTGGTTCCAAAACCTGACCAACTGCCTGAGAACTTTGTGAATGTATATATTCCTGATTTCACCTCTATAGATTCTGAACAGACTGAGAATCATGGGAAAGGGAGAGGAAGGGATCTATGTCATTGAAAAGTCTCCACAGATGTTTCAATTTTTTTCAGCCATGTTTGAGAACTGCTAGCTTAGGAAGTGGTACTGAGGGAACTGGAGTGAACTGAGCTGCTGGGAAATTTTCACTAGGAGGAAGCACTGGAGACAGGATAAAAGAGGGCTGGGAGAGGGAAAGTGAAGGTGAAGGTGACACATTATGTGATGAAGAAAATGAAGGGGAAGATAGGAGAAGGGAGGTGGGTGTGGGTGTGGATGAACTAGAAGAGAAGGTGAAAGAAGGTTTGGAACTAAGTCTTTAGGATGCATAGAATTTGGATGGCCTAGGAGGTAGTTTGAGCCTGCCAGGGTTGCCTATGTCTCCTCACTCTCTCTACAGTGTGGGATGGCAGAAAGTTTCCTTCTTCCTAAGGAAAAGAGACTAAGGGTGTTTGCCCCATAGGAAGATGCAGCTCTTTTTGCCCAAGACTTTTGTGGCTTTAAGAAAGCTTAACAGCTCTTTCCATCTCTGGAAATAATTTTCTCAGCTGTGGATGGTGGAAGACTCAGGGTTTTCTGAGAAATGCCTTTCCTCTGGACAGCATCCAAACACTTCTTCGCCGTTAACAATGAGTTGGGATCACAGATCTCTGTGGTTAGGATCACAGACTTCCATGACTGGTGATTGGACTGATCTTTTGCTGACCAAGATTATGTGGATGGGCTTGGAAAGGTAGGAAGAATGAGAAAAAGAATATCAGAAGGAAACTTTTCTCCTAAACCTGCTGTCTGTCCATTGACACAGGCACAGTTGAGGGGGAAAAAAAGAAAAACACTCAAAAGGAACTTGTCCAACAGCAGCTTCCTCCTCCCTCTTTCCATCTGTCTTTTTCTTTCCTATTTCTTAATACAAATGAGAAATTGTAGTAATGGAGAACACTGTCTGTGACTTGGTGGAATGTTGTTGCTTCAAGGTCAGCAGATACTGAGTGAGCACCTTCCTTTACTCCAGTTCCTCCTGACTTTAGTGTGCTTAAGCAGTCAGGCTGGGAGGTCCAAGGAGTGCCAAGGACTATCTTACAACTGAGTAACTATCAAACAATTTATCCTCTCTGTGAGTAGGAAAAACACAAGTAAAGGCATTCACAAAGAGAAAAATGGGGCAAGTTTGAAAGAAATTTGCCAATATTTAGCTGTGAGTCAGTGAAGAAAGATAATGATACATGGAGATGCTAAGAATTGAACCCAGGGCCTTGTGCACGCTAAGCATCCACTCTACCAGTGAGCTGCACACCCATGTTAAGCAGAGTTATGAGACTGCTCCATAATACTGACTTCCAGCAAGGTCTGCAGGTGTTTTGAAATGTAAATTTTCAAAAGTCATAATCCGTTATGTTCAATTCTTGTGTTCCTAGACTGCCTCACTGCTATGCCAGGAGAAGGAGAAAAACGCTTTCCTGACCAAAGGACTCAGATCTTCCAGCAGTCATTGGCTTCTTCAAGGACTGCTTTTAGCCAACTGCCTGAGTGTTGGTTCCAGTCCACCACAAGGGAGAGCGGCTGGATGGAATGTTCTGTTAAGTCTTCTGATTATCTTCTGGAAAAATCCTTCTCCTCTGCCTATGAAGCTTGCATAAAGACACAGAAGACAGTGCAGGAAAATACAAACATGAGTTGAGATGAGACTACAGGTTCATTAATTCACAATATTTCACGGAAACAGGAACCCTCGCGATGCGGGGTTAGGAGCTATGGCTGGTAACCAAAAAGTTGGAAATTTCGCTCCTTGGTTGGAAACCTTATGACGTCGGGATCTGCTCAAGAGCAAGGGGTTAATTAGACCGAAAGGAAGAACTACAAGTACAGTCCTGCTTTTGTAAATGGCTGCGTCCAGCACCTGGGTTTGGAAAGGTAGTTTTGCTTCTGCGATGCTGTAGCTCTGGTTTTGAAGAGGCGAAAGTCAGAAGAGAGAGGAGAAAGATGGACGCTCCTATTGTTAAAATGTCTCTTTTAGCCCAAATTATTTCTTTAATGAGGAAAGCACAAAAGAAGCACTTTGTGGACTGGGCACAACCTTCAAAACAAATTCGTTCTTTATAAACTTTCCGTACGCCTGGAGAAGTTTGCAAATTCCTGTTGTGGTGCGACATAATCCAGATATGATGGAGAAAATCCAAATCTTTTTGGATGGAAGGGACGGGTGCCCCGAATCTATAGATTAAGTTACCACTAGATTAGACGGACTCCTCTTTGCGAACTGGAATGTGAGGAGGAGTGGGCATGAGGAAGGGAGTGAATAGGAAAGAGTGGCGGGGTTTATGACGGGGGGCGGGGTGGGGGTGGGGGGCGGAAAAGAGAACCCTGAGCAGAGGAGAGAAACAATGGCAGACAGTACCTGGCAGAGAGAAGAGGAATAGGGTTTGGAGAAGGGTCTCTGAGAATGGACAGGATGTGGACGGTCACGGATGTAGAAAGCGACCAAGTTCCCCTCTTTACTGTGCTTTCTGGAGGCCCTTGTGATGAGAGAGGCTAAAGTAATTGCTTTCAAAGCTTATGTCCCAAAAAGAGATACGACCAGTTTGCCCAAAATTTCGTGACTCAGACCGAATGGCTGTCTTTATCATCGCTGAGAATTTTGGAAAGTGCGGGTATGGTTGCTTATTTGTGGAATAGCAGTTGTTGGTACTGGAGGCTTTGCAAAAAGCCACAGGGAGGCGATGTTGTCTGGATTCTATGGGCAAGCATAGCAGGGGGAGCTTAGAAGCTGAATCCTGCCCTCCCTCCCCCACTGCTTTGGATTAGAATATATTGTATTTGCAGCCACTTAGTTTTAGCGTGTTTCAGCTTAATATTCAAGGGAAATAATGAGAAAGAAAGGTCAAGCAGTGATCGAGCATATTTGGTTGTTATAGACTCTTACCGAATCCATCAAACTGCTGGAGAGCTCATTTGCACCAGGCCTCTAGTCTGAGGATCTAGGATTCACCACTGTGTTCTGGTATAAATACTTTCCGTTTTCCCATACTTCTTTCTAACTCATACACAAAAGGCTACTGAGCCCAGCTTTCTCCTGGAACAGCTCTAGAAATATTTACAGTGCATTCTACTACTCCCATACCCTCTTTCTTAACGTGATTCTCAAGGGCAAGATTTCAAATGTGGAAAGTCAGATTTGCAATATCATTCAAGAGCTATTCATTCAATATGTGCAGCAACCCCATTCTCTGTCCTATTGTCAAATAGATGAGCAAAATAGTGACTTCAGGAATGAAGATGATGGCACAGTGTTGAAAGGTCAAGGCTGATGATGCAGCTTAAGTTTGGAAATTTTTAGAAAGATCCCGGAGTCTCTTGATTATGGAGATGCTGTGTCCTTTCGCTTTGGGAAAGGAAGAGTGGGCTTAACCACTTGTTAGGTTGTTTTCTTTTTCTTTGGGGGCATTGGATAAGATTGGAAAGGGGAGAGAAGGAGTTTGATATAGGACTTCATTTATTAGGGATACTTAGGAATTTAAGGTGCAAATTCACGTTAATGTTTTATAAGCATGGTGAGTCTTGAGACTAGAATGTTTCAAAGATCTCTTACCCGGAGATTTGTATAATAAAGCATGGGGCTGTAGAGGAGAGGGTCTCTGCACAGAGGTAGAGTGAGCCTAAGAGAGTCCCCTGTGACTTGAAGATTTGGAGCTCATTAAAGGTATTCATTGAAAACCAAGTGTCTTAGTCATCTAGTGCTGCTTTGACAGAAATACCACAAGTGGATGGCTTTAACAAAGAGAAATTTATTACTTCACAGTCCAGTAGGCTATAAGTCCAAATTCAGGGTGTCAGCTCCAGGGGAAGGTTTCTCTCTCTATGGGCTTTGGAGGAAGGTCTTTCTCATCAGTCTTCCCCTGGACTAGGAGCTTCTCTTCTCCTCGCAAGGACCCAGGGTCCAAAGGACACGGTCTGCTCATGATGCTACTTTCTTGGTGGTTATGAGGTCCCCCTGTCTCTCTGTTCGCCTCTCTCTTTTATATCTCAAAAGAGATTGGCTTAAGACACTATCTAATCTTGTAGATCTCATCCATATGACTGCCCCTAATCCATCTCATTACATCATAGTGATAGGATTTACAACATACAGGGAAATCACATCAGATGACAAAAGGGTAGACGATCATACAATACTGGGAATCATGACCTAGCCAAGTTGACAGATATTTTGGGGGGGGGGGCACAATTCAATCCATGACACCAAGAGATAAGCTTTGCCTCTAGAGTGATCTTGGACTCTGGAGTTCATTCTGATTACCATCATCTTCTTGGAATTTCTTAGAAGACCTTAGAAGCAGGAACCTCCAGGTGAGATGACTTGTTATCTCTTCTTTGCCAACTTCTGCCCCAATAGGAATCTTCTCCATGTTCACAGGAATCGTATGAAGTCCCTTATGACTTGGGAGAACTTAATTTTTCTAACAGAACTTGCTTCGTAGCTTACCAGAAGGCAGTCTCGTCAGAGTGATCAAATGTGAGAGTAAACAGAAGCAAAGGTCTCCTTGAAGGAGACTGTTAGACAGATGTAAGACACAAAGACACACAGTCACTTGAGTACAGGTAGAATGATAGAGCAGGGATTAATTTGGCTTTGAGTCTTGTGAAGCACAATTAGGATAGTTTTGGGGTAACTGTGAAGTCATTCATTGATATTGTGGCTAGAGCAACCTCGATTCCAAATGTACTCTTTTAAGTTCTTGATATGGAGGGATGCAGGGATGAGTTCTTGTAAAATCAAGTTGTACTTGATAGTCTCAAAAGTGTATTTTATGTATTATTTGTGACAAGTTCCAATTTACTTTGTACAGCACTGTTTGAATATATTAGAGGATGGACTTTGGTAAGAATTCTTAAATTATAGGATTTTATGAGATATAAAAGTTGAACTTAGTAGAAGAAACTTATATATGCTCTCTGTGTTCTGTTTAGGAAATCCAAAACCTTTAAATTGTTTGTGTAATCCACATAGGTCCTGAGAAGAATAGAAGTCAACCTGTTTTGGAAGGATTCTCAAAAGTGAGGGTATGGAAAAATGTTTTGAAGGTAAAGAGTTATATATTATGTTCTGCATTTTACAGACTGCAGTTTCATACATGATGTAGCATCCACGTAGAATCCTTGGCAGAAGAACCATAACCATCACATCATGGGTTAGTTTCCAGAAGTTAAATCATTCCTGAAAACTGAAATAGGAAGACACTAGGGGGAAAAAAAAAAGACGAAGAAGAAAAGAAACCATGAAGGGCCTGGAACTGATAGAGAAGATAAAGAGTCTATATAAAGAGAAAGGAACACAATGAGAACTTGTGATTCAAAGTTCCTCGCAATTAGAGTAAGATTCACTAACATCTTGAAGAAAAGAAATAAACACTCATTGAAATATTGAAAAATCATTTCAAAAAAGTAATAAACTGAGAGGACAAGATGATGATCATTAGTGGGTACACAGATTTGCTCCCGTGTCTTTTTGAGGCTCAGTCCATTTGAGATTTCCAGTCTCTTTAATGTTAATTATTGATTTGTGAAAGCAGAAACTTCTCCTGTATCACTCCTCCCTTCCAGCAACACCTCACGAATTAGTCACTGGAAGTCAATTTGAGAATCCTCTACGTATTGCACAAAAAGAAATAAAGGATCACAAAGAGACTCGACCTCTCAATCCTCTAGTTCCAGAATCAGACTTCTTATCCATTGGACCATGCAGCCAATTCGGTAACAACGCTGTACAAGCATGTAAGTGAAAGTGTTGACAAGGGAATATCAAGTTTCTGTTTTCAAATTTTTAAATGGCAATTTGGGGAAATTTTAGCAACACTCAAAAAAGGAATCAAATATCATCTGAAACCTCTGAAAACAATTAATTAGAATTAATAAACTGAGACTGTAGGATGATCAGAAGTGAAGTATTTCTTCAAGGCACTCTCGTCGAAGTTACCTATAATGATGATGCAATTGGGTGGAGAATTATGAGCCAAGAACTAAACTCTGTAATGAAGCGGGGCAGATGACAGCATGAAGAGAGGGATCGCCAGAAGCTGGTATGTTTGGACCTTTTCTATCTCAAAGATAATATGGCATAGCTCCAGGGAGAAAAGCCTGGAAGCTCAAACAAGAGCTCCCCATGTCAGAAATGCCAGCTTTTAACCTTAGGAAAGTATTTTATTATAATCCATTCATAACATAGGTTTTAAGAACTTGATCCTCTACCAACAACTAGAAGAATCACCTAATATGGAGGTGGGATGAGGTAGTGAGTCCCAAACCTCCATGGGAGAGTGGTTCCTATGAGTAAGCTGCAGGTTGGTGACTTCCAGGATACTTCAAGTGGAGAGAGGAAGGCCAAAATAAGTTGAAGGGTTGCTTGTCTCATTGAAATACTAACTTACAGCAAGTTATTTCGCCTAAAAGTCGTTCCCTAGTTTCCCTGCAGATTGATCCATGAAACAATTCAAGGCGATTTTGTGTGACTCACTTCCAATTCTGCCTTGTATATTGATAGGGCAGGAGAGATGAGTAATGCACAAATTCTTAAAGTTAAGTAATCACGAATTTTCTCATTTTTCACATAGTCTTGGTTTCTTGGAAGTGCCAAGTTATTTGGAAGAAATAAACAATAGTATTTTCCCATTCCCTGACCTATCATTCCTCCCCAAAGAGGTTAATCTTTCCTTCACTCCAAAAACCTCCCCATTTGTTCCCATATTGCTTGTACAGTATTTCTGCAGGTTTAGATCAAAACTCAAAAACTATCTTAGGTCATATTCTGGATGGTATGTCCTAACGTACACTAATTCATGAAGATAATTAGATCTGAAGGAGGAAGAGAAAAAGGCAACTGAAGAGAAGGAGGATGAGGAGAAGGAGGAGAAATAAAATGAAAAGAAGAAATGGCTCACAGATGGTAGAGAAGTTGCATCATGAAGAAAAGCAAGCATAGAGATGCAGAAAACTAAACCTATGGACCTTTGCTTGCCCACCATTATAGAACGTTCTCTTCGGTCTTCCATTTTTCTCTCCTTCAACTCTTTACTCCTCTGCCTTCCAAGGCTGCAAGAAAAATGTACCACACAAGACAGAGGGATACAAAGAAGAGTAGCTTGAGTGTCGTTTCGAGAAAAATAGACGCAGGTGGGTAAATTAGAAACAAAGGGACACTTGGCAGAAATGAAGCCCTTGAGTCTAGCAACGTGATCTTAAAGGCTGCTGTGCTTTGTCTAAGTGACTAAGTCTGTTTCTGAAAGTCTAAAGACACAGAAGACCAGACAAAAGGAAGGGAAGTTCTCCTACTGATTATAACATCTGTTCGAAACAGAATCCTCTTGGCAAGCAGGGGAATCATAAGGAAGCTATTTGGGAACCAGGACACGAAACATAAAACCAACTAATCTGCATAAAACCTACATTAGCTAGTCAGGAAAAGTTTGAAACAGGGTTCTGGGTAGCTCAGTCTGTAGACCATCAGACTTTTAATCTGAAGGCCCAGGTTTCAAGTCGTTGATTAGGCACTATTCTTATTTCACCTTAGTGATTTCTCCTAGAAGTCTATTGATATTCTGCTTCCTCTTAGAGAAACCCACCCGGACATTTACTGTAGCCTTCTTCACTCCTCTCTTCCTGCTCTTTGCTCAACAAGAATTGAAATAGAGCAAGGAGGGCAGAGAAAGGGCAACGAGTTAAGAGTTCAATTACTAGCCAAAAGGTTGGAGGTTTGAACCCACCCAGAGGTGCCTCAGAAGACAGGCCTGGTAATCTGCTCCTGAAAGGTGAAAGCCCTTGAAAACACCATGGAGCAGTTCTACACTGCCCACAAGAGATGAAGGTTTCTAAAGATAAACTTCGCTGTTACCGGCTCCTCATATTTTGTAGGTTAAATTTCTTCATTCCAATGCCCTAAGTGAGGGTCTCTAACAAAGAAACTCCATTAAGAGACTCTAATCGCCAAGTACACATCACTTGCACTCACAGCAAATAATCATTTGGAGGGGAGGGAAGGGTAAGGAGAAGAGAAGGCTGAGAGGGTCGAATTCAGCTGCAGAGTCTCCCTTAAAATCATCGCTCCCTTAAAATCGCACAGTGCCAAAGTCAAGCGCGAGCGCAGGCCATACTGACTCTAATCTTACCACCAGAGACAAAGAGCTTCCTGGGGGAAGGAGGAGGCGAAGTGGGTCCGATTGGCCACACGGGGTGTCCGGATCCAGGTACAGTCCTCCTAAGGTGAAGAGCCTTATGGCTCCAGCGAACTACTGCTGTGCCCTCTACTCACCCAAGGCCTGGTTTCAAGCTCAGTAGATCATCTACCCACAAAGTAAAGTCTTCTCATCTCTAATCTGGCACTTGGTGACCTCACACTTGCCTCTTAACCCCTTGGTGCATTCCTCTCCGAGACGCTCAGACGTCCGGGCTGGCTGGCTGTGGACCCGAACGCAGCTCTGTGCCCAAGAAAGTCTCGCGTGGGACTGTAGAACGGCCATGGAAATAGATGTGAGGCAGCAGGGTCCGGGGCCCCTAGGACCGACGGTGACTGAAATGCCTGAGAAGATGAGTTGGGGTGAGACACGCGAGGGGAGACCTAGGGACCCTGACCAAATGGCCTTGGTGAGGTGAGAGTCACAGGATGTGTGCTCTCTAATAGATTTTATTCTTTGGTTGTCTTTACAGTTTATGATATCCGGGTATCATAAAGAGACAGCAAAAGTGGTGAAACTTAGGTTTCCAGTGTCCCTGCCTGATGGACAAAAACCAAACTGGTTGCTACCAAAAGAGTGTCAAAGTCTCATCCCTGACTGTCCCACAACCTTCCCACTCACCCAGTTCCTTCTCGCACAGGCAAGCATAGTTTCTTGGGTATACTGTCAGGGATATTATTTCCTCCACTTTTTATACAAATAAGGAAATTCCAAATACATTCCGCTGCATCGTGAATTTTTCACTTCATGCATATTGTAGTGATCTCCAGTCAATACAGAAAGAGCTTCTTCCTTCTTTGCTTGGCGGCAAAGAATTCCATTGTATGGCTGTATCATAACATATCTTGCCCATGCTAATAATGCTGCAATAAGTAATATCCCTATCTGACATTTCAAATGGATGTGAGTATTTTTTATACATAAAATTGCCGAAGCAGAGTACGTAATGTGCGATGGTAATTCTGACAGATCTTGCCTAATATACCTTCCCGCCAGCATGCTGGAACGGTCTTGCTTCCCACACTATTGCATCCACTTTGTATTATGATACAATAATGACAATAACAAAAATAACAAACACATTGCCTTCTCGTGGATTGATTTTGACGCATGGTGAGAGGTGACCACATGTATTACAGAATAGAACCGCTTCAAAGGGTTTTCTTGGCTGTAATCTTGGTGGAAACAGATTGCTAGGCCTTTCTTCTGCAGTGCCATTGTGTGGGTTTGAACCACCAACTTTTAGGTTACTAGTCAAGTGCAAACCTTATTGGCCACCCAGGGACCTTTATATCAATGGTAGGCCTTGGGTAAATGACACATTCAGATAGTAACATAGAGTAAACAAGCCATTGATGGACTACACAAATCATATTTAGTCCAATGGAGCCACCCAGAATTTGGAAAATAAATAGCTACTTAAGACTCCACTTACCATTGATGCAGCAAAATTAAAACTTCAGATGTGGGAGAAAACAAATATATAAATGAAAATATGATAGCTTTAGCAACTCAAATCAGTAGAAATGGGTGGAATATTTGATAAATGGTGTTGGGCTAACTGAGTAGCCATCTAGGAAAATAAAAGCTTATTGTGTACTGTCTTACCCTTCACCAAAGTTAGATAAGTGGTAACTTTGGTGAAGAGTTAGGACAGTACTGAATACTAGGGAAGTCAGCACAACTTGACTAAGGCAAAGTCATAGAAGATTCATAGATACATGCAAATTCCCTGTGGGACCAGATTACTGGGCTGAGGGCTGGAGTTCGTGGTCTCTGGGGATGTCTAGCTCAATTGTAATAACATAGTTTGTAAAGAAAGTGTTCTAGATCCTACTTTAGTGAGTAGCGTCTGGGGTCTTAAAAGCTTGTGAGTGACCATCTAAGATACGTCTACTGATCCCAACCTGTCTGCAGTAAGGGAAAATGAGGAAAACCACAGACACAAGGGAAAGATTAATCCAAAGGACTAATGGACCACAACTACCACAGCCTCCAGCTGACTTGAGTCCAGCGGCAGAACATTGTCTGATATCGTGCTGGAAGATGAGCCCCTCAGGTTGGGAGGCACTCAAAAGATGAATGAGGAAAAGCTGCCTGCTCAAAGTAGAATCGACCTTAATGGAGTGGATGGAGTTAAGCTTTCAGGACCTTCATTGCTCATGTAGCTTGCCTCAAAGTGAGAAGAAAGCGCTGCAAGCATCCATTAATAATCAGAACATGGAATGTTGGAAATTGTCCAAAATGAAATGGAACACATAAGGATCAATATCCTAGGCATTAGTGATCTCAAATGAAGTGTTATTTCCCATTTTCAATCAGACAAACATATGGTCTTCTGTGCCAGGAACGACAAACTGAAGAGGAATGACTTTGGCATTCGTCATCAAAAATAACATTTCAAAGTCTATCTTGAGTACTGAGCTATCAGTGATACGATATTATCCATACAAAAAAAAAGGAAGACCAGTAAATATGACTATTATTCAAATTTACACACCAACCACTGAGGCCAAAGACAAAAAAATTGAAGGCTTTTACCAACTTCTGCACTCTGAAATTGATAAATCAGGATGCATTGACAACTACTGGTGATTGGAGTGCAAAAAATGGAAACAAAGAAAGAGGATCGGTAGTTTGAAAGCATGGCCTTGGATAACAGTCTATAAGGAAAATGTTCCACATTCTACTTTGGTGAGCAGTGTCTGGGGTCTTAAAAGCCTGCGAGTGGCCATCTAAGATACGCCACTGGTTCCCTTCGGGAACAAGGGAGAACGAAGAAAACTAAAGATACGAGGGAAAGATTAGTTCAAAGGACTAATGGACCAAAACTACCATGGCCTCCAGCCAGACTACCACTCACCAGCCTGAGTCCGGTACAACTAGATGGTGCCCGGCTACCACCACTGACTGCTCTGACAGGCATCACAACAGAGGGTCCCAGACAGAGCTGGCGAAAAATGTAGAACAAAATTCTAACTCACAAAAAAGGACCAGAATTACTGGCCTGACAGAGACTGGAGAAACCCCGAGAGTATGGCCCCCAGACACCATTTTAGCTCAGTAATGAAGTCATTCCCAAGGTTCACCGTTCAGCCAAGGATTAGACAGGCCCATAATACAAAACGAGACTAATGGGCACAACAGTCCAGGGGCAAGGACTAGAAGGCAGGAGGGGACAGGAAAGCTAGTAATAGGGAACCCAAGGTCGAGAAGGGAAGTGTTGACACATAGTGGGGTTGTTAACCAATGTCATAAATCAATATATATACTAATTGGTTAAGGGGAAGCTACTTTGTTCTGTAAGCCTTCATCTGAAGTACAATAAAAAAAAAAAAATAACAAAGAAAGAAAATGTGGCCTTGGTGATAGAAATGATGCTGGAGATTGCATGATAGAATTTTGCAAGGCCAACAACTTCTTCATTGCAAATACATTTTTCCAACAACTTAAACGATGACTATACAAGTGGACCTCCCCAGATGGAATACACAGGAATCAAATCGACTACATCTGTGGAAAGAGACGATGGAAAAGCTCAATATTATCAGTCAGAACAAGGCCAGGGGCCAATGGCAGAACAGACCGTCCATTGCTCATATGCAAGTTCAAGTGAAGCTGAAGAAAATTAGAACAAGTCCGGGAGAGTAAAAGGATGACCTTGAGTATATCCCACCTGAATTTAGACACCATCTCAAGAATAGACTTAACACATTGAACACTAATGACCAGAGAGACCAGATGAGTTGTGGAGTGCCCCAAGGACATCATACATGAAGAAAGCAAGAGGCCATTAAAAAAACAGGAAAGAAAGAAAAGACCAAAATGGATGTCAGAAGAGACTCTGAAACTTGCTCCTGAATGTGGAATAGCTAAAGTGAAAGGAAGAAACGATTAAGTAAACGAGCTGAACAGAAGATTTCAAAGGGCATCTGGAGAAGACAAAATAAAGTATTATGACATATGCAAAGACCTGGAGTTAGAAAACCAGAAGAGAAGAACACACTCGGCATTTCTCAAGCTGAAAGAGCTGAAGGAAAAAAAAACAATTGAAGCCTCAAGTTGCAATATTGAAGGGTTGGCAAAATACTGAACAACACAGGATGAATCAAAAGAAGATGAAAGGAACACACAGAGTCACTGTACCAAAAAGAATTGGTTGGTGTTCAATCATTACAGGAAGTAGCATATGATCATGAACCAATGCTACTGTAGGAAGCAGTCCAAGAGGCACTGGAGGTATTGGTGAAAAACAAGGCTTCGGGAATTGATGGAAGGCCAATTGAGATGTTTCAACTAAAGAATGCAGCACTGGAAGTGCTCCCTTCTGTATGCCAAGAAATTTGGCCAACTGCCTGGAAGAGTTCCATATTTATGCCTACACCAAAGAAAGGTGATGCAACAGATGTGGAAATTATCGAATAATATCATTAATATCACATACAAGGAGAATTTTGCTGAAGACCATTCAAAAGCAGTTGCACCAGTATGTTGACAGGAAACTGACAGAAATTCAAGCTGGATTCAGAAGAGGACGTGGAATGAGGGATATTGCTGATGTCAGATGGATCCTGGCTGAAAGCAGAGACTACCTGAAAGATGTTCACTTGTGTTTTATTGACTATGTAAAGGTATTCAACTGTGTGGTTTGTAACAAATTATGAATAACATTGGGAAGAATGGAAATTCCAGAACACTTAACTGTGCTCATGAGGAACCTGTACATAGATCAAGAGGTAGTTGTTCAAACAGAACAAGAAGATACTACCTGGTTTAAAGTCAAGGTTGTATCGAACACCATATTTATTCAATCTGTATGCTGAGCAAATACTCTGAGAAGCTAAACTATATGAAGAAGAATACAGCATCATGAATGGAGGAAGACTCATTAACAACTTGTCATATGCAGATGACACAACCTTGCTTCCTGAAATTGAAGAGGACTTGAGGCACTTACTGATGAAGATCAAAGACCACAGCCTTCTGTATGGATTACACCTTAACATAACAAAAACAAAAATCCTCACAACTGGGCCAATAAACAATATCATGATAAACGGAGAAAAGATTGAAGTTGTGAAGGATTTCATTTTACTTGGATCCACAGTCAGCGCCCGTGGAAGCAGCAGTCAAGAAATCAAACACACTGCATTGGGCAAATCTGGTGCAAAAGACCTCTTTAAAGTTTAAAAAGCAAAGATGTCACTTTAAGGCTTAAGGTACGCCTGACCCAAGCCATGGTGTTTTCAGTCGCCTCATAGCCACGCCGAAGTTGGACAATGAATAAGGAAGACTGAAATAGAATCAATGCCTTTGCATTGTGGTGTTGGCAAAGAATCTTTAATATAGCATATAGTATGCTAAAAGAACGAACAAATCTGTCTCGGAAGAAGTACAGCCGGAATGCTCCTTAGAAGCTAGGATGATGAGACTGCCTCTCACGTACTTTGGACATGTTATCAGGAGGCACCAGTCCCTGGAGAAGGACATCATGTTTGGTAAAGTAGAGGGTCATCGAAAAAGAGGAAGACCCTCAACAAGATGGATTGATCCAGTGGCTGCAACAATGGGTTAAGCATAACAATGATCATGAAGATGGTGCAGGACCCAGCAATGTTTGGTTCTGTTGTACATAGGGTCGCTATGAGTTGGAACCGACTGGATGGGTACCTAACAACAACATACACACGTAGTTCACCTATGTATATGAGACTAAATGGGCACACTAGCCTAGGGGCAAGGACGAGAAGGCAGGAGGTGACAGGAAATCTGGACGAATGGAAGTGGGGAACCGAAGGTCGAGAAAGGGAGCATGTTGACACGTCATGGGGTTGGCTACCAATGTCACAAAACAAACCAATTTGCTCTGTAATCTTTCACCTAAAGCACAATAAAAAAGAAAAAGACAAGGCAAAACAAAATAGCAACCAAAACGGCAAACAAAGAAAAAACACGTAAGCAAAGTGAAAAAACAAATGAAGAAACTATGGAGAAGATATTTGTAATTTACCTAATATGTAATAGGGAAATATTAATTTCCCTAATATGCAATATGCAATAGAGTAGGTTTGGAAAGTATAAAATGCGGGGAAAATAATAGATTCCTATTGGCTTATTTGTCCCTGGGTGCTAATCAGAAGATTGGACGTTATAGTCCACACAGAGGCACCTCAGAAGAAAAGTCTGATAATCTACTTCCAAAAAAATCAGTCTTCAAAAACCCTAGGGAGCACAGTTCTACTCTGACACACATGAAGTCTCCATGAGTAAAGAGATGATTCCGTACCAACCGGTTATTTGCTTGTTTATGCAAATAATATTCCTTGCAGGTAACCCCATACTAATGTAGTTGCTTGCTTAGGCAGAATCTGTTGCAGGTGGAATGGGTAGGGGAGGGGGTGGACGGGGAAGATTTTCCACAGTATTTAAACGTTTTTGTTTTTTAATTTGTAAATATGTGAAAATTATATTTCTTTCAATATAAACATTTTAAAAGCATAAAAAATTGTGCCCTTGGGCAAGAAATGCTGTTCTTAGATATAAAGAATAGACAGAAATGACAATAGTCTGATTTTCCTTATAACTCCATAATTGGTCTTAACCAAAAACCAAACATGCTGCCATTGACTCTCACTCATGGTGTCCCCCTAAACTACTCGCTGGTGGTTTTCAACTGCCGAAAGGTTAGCAATCCATCGCTTTAACCACTGCACCACCAGGACCTGACATTCTATTGGGAAGATAAATACCCTCTATGTTATGAGCCTCAGCCAACTATTCCAACAGACTTCTGCAAATTCTTAGATGGATTTAATTTATACTAGGACTGGCAGTGGTGGGATTCAAACCTATGCCCCGCAGAGACTGGAGCCTAAATCCAGCGCCTTAGACCTCTCAGCCACTCTACCACACATGCTGGCTGTTTTTAAGTCCTAATTTTTGCAGAGAAAAAAGAAATGTTTTCCAACACGTTATTCTTTTCTTACAACAGTTCTACACGCTACTTGTCCAAAACACCGTTAAATAACAACTAAAATTTATTAGGAACTTACGTGCATGCACTCCCCTTACTTTTACTGTCATTCAGTCTTCCTAACTGCTTCAAAAGATAGGTACTTTTACTATGATCTCCATTTTCCTGATGGACAATATGAGATACAGAGATAATAAATAACTCGCCGGATGTCAGCCAGCAGAAAGTGATGTTTAAAGAGGAGTGGAAGACCTCACTCTCTTGTATATTTGTTTATTCCGGGGTAAAATCCTGAAATACTTTTGATCAAGGTTATTGTGACAAACTCAGAGCAAGAGCAAACTTATGTATGACATAGCATCAATTCCTTTGGGGACATGGAGGTGTATTAAAAAAAAAACAAACCAACTCACTGTTGTCAAGTGGATTGCAACAGAGTAGAACTGCCCCATAGGGTTTCCAAGGAGCACCTGGTGTGTTCAAATTGCTGACCTTTGGATTAGCAGCTGTAACTGTTAACCACTACACCACCAGGTTTTCCTAGAGGTTTATAGTATATAAAAACCTAATGGTTCAGAAATAGCACTAGGGCTTGAAACCATTCGAGTTGAGAGGTTTGCTACAAGATGCTAGCTTTAGTGCCTTCCTAGTGTGGCAGGCAGTGCGGCAGTCTCACAGTCTAAAGGTCCTGTGTTCGAACCTTAGAGAGGACACTGAAGATTTTTGTCTCTTCTATAGACACTCACTTGAACAAGAAACCAGACAGTAGGGAAAATTATTCCAGTGACCAAGTTTCTGAGTACGAAACGCAGATTCCAGAACTAACTCCCAATCAATTTCATGTGATGCAAGTATAAGTGAACCTGTACAAACTGATTTTTTTAACACTCTGCCAAGAAATCCTTCAAGAACTTTATCCGTCTCCCTTGGTAACAAGACAGCTTTTCAGTACTCTGACTACAGTACAACTGAATACCAAACTCTGGATTAGTTACCTGTTGCTACTCTACCAAATTACCACAAATTTAATGGCTAAAGAAACACACACACAGATTTATTACCTTACAGTTCTAGAGGTCAGAATTCTGAATAACTGAAAATAAAGAAAATTTATAAAATGAAGTTTACATTCAAATTTGAATGTTAACACAAAAATTAATATTTGAAAATTGGTAAGTAAAAAAAATTCATTTAGAACACGTAATCTTTTTCTTCAGATCTGAGACAGTCAGAAGACATAATACTTACACGGTAGTCAAAAATAATTTCATTCATTTGTATACGATTTTTTTGGTGGGCCCTTTGCAGATCTCCATGAATGTTTTTGGTCTTGAAATAATACTTAAAAACTTGCACACTCACTTTTTGCACCCTGATGCTGCATCTTCACAGTTCATTGGACTACTGTTGACATGGGACAGAGGTGAGAAAGATGGCAAAGTGTATGATACAAATACAAGGGTATGATACAAATACAAGATTTGATTCCTTTTGGGTAGGACCAGACACGTCAGGAGTCACATGATTATAGTGCTACTGGCTCATGCTTATGTGATCTACAAGAGAGAATAAATACAAGGTTACACCTGTTCTGTCTCAAATGAAAAGGAAAATATAATTGTTATTGTATACAAAATTTATAAAATGGCATCAATTTCATTTAGTGCCCTGCAAATTCCTTTCCACCATGACACTTGGTTTTCCTTCTGTCCTGTCTGCTTGGCATCTATAGGCCTTTGCTTTGGAAACTGGTGCCCCTGTTTTGTTGATGCTCTAAGCACATGCTTACTGTGCTTTTTGGGTAATCCATCCCTGGTCTCGTGGGTCTAAACTCAAGATGTTTGCAGAGTTGCATTCTTTCTGAAGACTCTGGTGGAGAATTCATCCCTTGACTTTTCTAGCATGCGAAAGCTGGACCATGAATAAGGAAAGCCAAAGAAGAATCGACACCTTTGAATTGTGGTGCTGGCGAAGAATATTGAATATACCATGGACTGCCAGAAGAACGAACAAATCTGTCTCGAAAGAAGTACAAACAGAATGCTCCTTAGAAGCAAGGATGGCGAGACTACACCTCACATACTTTGGACATGTTATCAGGAGGCACCAGTCTCTGGAGAAGGACATCATGCTTGGTAAAGTAGGGGGTCAGCAAAAAAGAGGAAGACCCTCAACGAGATGGATTGACACTGGCTGCAACAGTGGGCTCAGACATGACAAATGACTGTGAGGATGGTGCAGGACTGGGTGGAGTTCTGTTGTACATGGGGTGGCTATGAGTCCGAACTGACTCCACTTCACCTAACAACAACATCAGAGGCCATCCACATTCTCTGGCTCACAGTTGCATCTCTCTGACCTCTGCTTCCGTTGTCTCATCTCCGTTTTTGGCTATGGCACTCCTGTCTCCCTCTTATAAGGAACTTGTGATTATATTGGGTCCACCCAGAAAATCCAGATTAATTTTTTGACTGCAACATCCTTAACTTAATCAAATCTCTAAAGTCTCTTTTGCCATGTAAGCTAACATATTCATGGATTTTAGATATTATGATATAGATATCTTTTCTGGGGCATTATTACACCTACCACAGTCTGCCCTGTGGTCTCCAAAGATTATTCGCATCTGTCCCACATGCAAAAACATTCATTTCATCCCAACATCCCCCCAAATCTCACCCCATTGCAGCATCAACTCAAAGTCTAAAATCTCATCTAAATGTCATCAGCTCAGAAGTACCAAATCATATCATCTAAATTCCCTAAACTGGGTATAGGTGAGGCTCTGAGTATAATCTATCCTGAGATACAATTCCCCTGTATCTGTGAAATTCAAGAAACAAGTTATCTGCTCCCAAAAATACAATGGTGAGACCTGTGTAAGGTAACAGTTATAGACATTCCAATTAAAAAAGGGATGAAATTGAAAGAAAAAAAGGAGTCACTGGTCCCAAGAAATGTCTAAATTTAGCCAGGCAAACAACATTATCTTTCAAGGCCTGGAATTAATGCTCTGCCATCGGAATCATCTCCTCACAGTCATTCTCTCATTTTCATGAATGGTAGAGTGTGCTTGCAGCTGAGTAATTTTATCAGCCTGTTTCCTGTCGGTAGAATATTAGGAGTGAGACAAGGATTCAGGGGTACTTGATTTATTGAGGGAGTCATCTTCAGGAGGGGAAAGGGCAAGTAGCCAAGCAATAATGTGTTCTCAGGTAAAGTCCAGATTTGGCCTGATCTATGTGACAGGGACGCTGGAGTGTAAATCACAGAGCATAGTTTTCCTTGAGGCAAGGTGTTTGGACCTTTATACCTTTCACCCCCTCCAGTCAGTCATTGGCTGCTGCTGGGAATGGAATGGTGGCATAATCTACTAGGTGTCTCCAAACCAAGGGCAAATCACTGGAGAAGGTCACAGGGATAAACCACTGGGGTGTTAGGTGCAGTGGCTGTAAAAAGAAAGTGAGAAAATAAAAGGAGTTGGTAGGGGTACTAAGATCATGCAGTATTGTAAAAACAATTAGATGAGTGGAAGATACTCTAGGTTTGTAATTTTACAACTGAAGTGTGAATGTCCCATACAGCATCTCTTAATTTAGGAAAAATAACAGATTTTATTTACTTGCTAGTATAAATCACTTATTGTATTTTAATGTTTGGGAATTTTATCTGTAGATTTTAGATAATACCCAGTGTTGTTGAAAGGATTAAGCACTTGGCACCAAACAGTTGTTCAATAATAAGAATAATGACAATAATGATGAAAATATGGTCCCTGGGTGGCGCATTTGACTTGCAGTGGACTGCTAGCCTAAAGGTTGAAGGTTCCAACCCACGCAGTGGTACCTCAGAAGATAGGCCTGGCAATCTGCTTTCATAAAGATTACAGCCACAAAAACCCTATGGAGCAGTTCTACTCTGTAATACATAGGGTTCCCACAAGTTGGAATTGACTCCCTGGCAACTGGCAACTAACAACAACAACAATGATAAAAACAGCAATGATACTGAACTTTAATGACTGGTTATTTATGTGCCAGGTATCTTTCTAAAGTATTTTATGCGTATTTACTCATTAAGTCCTCCCATCAGCTCTATTAGATAGGCTTATTAATATTTCCATTTCACATATAGGGTACTGAGGCCCAGTGAGTTAAAGCAGTTTTTCCAAAGTTCTCTTAGATATTAAGGAGAGCAGCTGAGGGATGAATACAGGTGGTGTGACCTAGTTCAACATGGTCTCACTCAAAATGAACAGAGGTGAGTTCTAGACATAGTTGGGGGACAATTTTCTAATTACAAGCAGCTCCAGGTTACCGAAGTCCAACTTACATACAACCTAATAGTCACAAACCATCCCCTGTAAAGACTATTATATTTAAATTTTGAGGTACATACAATGGTGCATAATAACAACAGGCACTACTTTTTGATTTGCATCAAAATATTATTATTATTACTGAATGATTATGTTAAAGATGTTTTAAATGTATCTGGAAGTGTTTCACTTTTTTTACACATAGAAAATTACACTATATACTGTACTGTATACTAAGACAAACATTTGACATACTGAAGTTAGATGTGAACCATACCTAACTGTTCCAATTTACATACAAATTTGTTTCTACCTTAATTAATAAGAGAAGTCCAATGTACTGGCATGTCAAATTCATACAAAAGTTTCTAATGCTCACAGTCAGGTAAAAAACAGTTTCTAGACAGTCATCGCTCTGCAGACCAAAATTTGAACAGCACTAATGAGATGATCATGAGTCGAAATCAACTCAATGGCACCTAACAACAACAACAACAAAGAGGACGTAGGACATACTAGAGGTGGAGCCCTGGTAGTGCAGTAGTTAAGAGATCAGCTGCTATCCAAAAGGTTGGTTGTTCAAATCTACCAGCTGCTCCTTGAAAATCCTATTGGGCATTTCTACTCTGTCTCATAGGGTCACTGTGAGTCAGAATTCACTTGATGGCAATGGATTTAGCTTTTTTTTGGAGGTGAGATGAAGTCCGAGCAAATCCTTCTTCCTCGTCTTTTCTGTTTAAATTGAGGCTAGATTCACACAGAGTGAAATGCATAAAACTTAATTGTTCAGTCTGATGAATAGGACATATGTGTATACCATGGAACCAACATCCAGACAAAGACAAAGAAATTTCCACCTCCCAGGAGCTCCCTTGTAACTCATCCTAATCAATTCCAATCCTCTGATCTCTACTAGCATGGATTAGTTTTTCCTGTATGTGAAATATAATAAATGAAATCATATATTATGTGCTGCTCATTTGAGCATGGATTCTTTCGCTCAATTTGTTTTTTTTTTTTTTTTTTAGATGCATCCATACTGTTTCTAGTGGCAGTATTTCTTACTGCTCTGTCATATTCCATTGTATGAATTCTGGACATTAGGCTTTTTCATTCATTTTACTGTTGGTATACATTTGAAATGGCTAACGCTTCTAGGAACATTCTTGTCCCTGTCTTTCAAGGGCAATAAACATGCATTCTCCTGGGGTCTAATTGCAGCTGTGCAGTTTCTGGGTTGCAGATTGTATGTGTATTTTCTGTGGGGCAATATTTCCAAATATTGTACCAATGTGGATGTACCAGTTGACAGTCTCATTAGCAATGTGTGAAAGTTTCAGTTCTGTATTGTCAGAGACACTTGAAATTGTCAGTTATTTTAACTAAAGAAATTTTGGTGAAAGGTAGTATTATTTCACTGTGTTTATTAATTTGCATTTAAGTATATTATGTAGTGAAGCATATGTTTAGACTTTACTCTTTGTCATTGAGTTTCAGTCTTTTTTCTTAGTGTTTCATAGGAGTTTTCCATAGATTCCACATATGGGTCTTTTGTCTAATGTAAGTATTGAAATATCTTCTCCTTGACTGTGGTTCATCCCCTCTTCTTAAGGAGAAGGGGGCTTAAAAAACTTTGTAAGAAGAGAAAGAAAGAAAAAATGGATAGAGAGAGGAGTTGAAAAAAACAAGAGAAAGTTCCATCATAGATCTTTCCTGGTGGTTGCAGAAAAAAATGGGCCAGGCAATTTACTTGGGTGGAACTCTGAAGTGGATACTGGGATGGAATGTCCTAGGAGCAGAAAGTGTTTTTTTGGTCTGCAGGCTCTTTACATATTTCCTGCTGTAGTTTAGGGTTTACAAATTGTGAGATTTGAAACAGTGAATTTTCTTTCTAGTCAACTATTGGATCTGCCAAAACCCCTTAGAAATATCTCTAATATTTCAAGGAGGATCTTCATGACGTTTCCGTCCTGAGAGAGGTGTGGTTCAATAGTAGAGTGTCCTTTCCTTGAGAGGGTTCGAAACCATGCACAGTCAGCTGCTTTTTACAATTCCCAACAGTTCTGTATTTTTCTTCTTTTTAAAACACGTTTTGTATGCTCGTAGTTATTAAACACAGTATCCGAGGGATTGCTTTGAAGTGTTTCCTCGTTTATACTCCCTGCGTGTCCTCACCACCCAGGGCGCCCGTGTCAATAGAAGGAAGACAAACTAAAAAGGAAGGAAATAGAGAAAACAGAATTGGCTTCTTCAGGATTTCCTCAGTTCGAAGCAAGAAGCCCGCCACCACATTAACCTGCTGGTTAATCCTCTGTTCCCTTTTCCAGTGTCATTGAAGAGCAGGACAGAAAAAGAAGGACAGAAAGAAGAGAAAAAGAACAGACTCCATCATTTCATTTGAAATTCCCTTAGTTTTCCGAGCAGTGTTTGGAGTGTGGAAGAGCCAAAGGTTACCAAGCAAAAAACCATCGCCTTATTTTACCTGTTGCTGCCCTTTGTCGCCCTCCTCGTCCTCTACCAACCCAACCACGGTCTCCAAAAATTGGATCCCATTTTCAGACATTGGACGGCAGTGAAGCCTTTCTAATTTTATCTGAGTGAGTGCATAATGTAGAGTAAATTAAGACTAAATATTTGAAAACACAGCAGCCATAATAATATTTTTGAAGGAAGGACTAAAATGAACTTTTTCGGGTTGCCGAAATAGCTGTGTTGGGAGAGCTTTAGACTGAAGAGCTTAAAGGTCCCTGGTTCGATCACGGGTTTCAGACACTCGAGTCGATTGTGGATAATTACTGTCTTAAAAAATATTTGCATTCCCAGGCTTTGATTTCTAATACAACTGAATAGTACAGCTATCCAACGCAAAACTGTTGAAAAAACCAAAACAAACAAACAAGGAACCCTGTTGGTGCAGTCGTTATGCTTTTGGCTAGTGACAAAAGGTCGGTGGTTCCAACGCACCAGCTGCTCAGGGAGACAAAGATGTGGCGGTCAGCTTCCCTAAAGATTTACAGCCTTGGAAACTGCATTGGACACTTCTACCCCGACCTATAGGATCATTACGGATAGGAATGGACTGGACGGCAATGGGTTCGATTTGGTTTGGTTTTGAGGTCTTCCATGAAGTGTTAACCGACACTGCGTATTTTATTTAAAATTTTAACTATAAGGAACTGAAATTTAGTGACGAAACCTAGGAACTGATTGAGTAAGGAATTCCAATATGCCACATGCTGTCGTACTTGTGATTAACTTCTGTTCTGATATCACGCATTATGTGTGTAGGAACGATGGGGGAATGGGATGTTTTTAATCACAAGAAACATTTAAAAATCCGGTAGAAAAAGAATCACTACACTGTATGAGGAAGATCCCCGCGTGGGCAAATTGTTGCCCTCGCTAACCTAATGGTAGTCGAAAGGTTAGCGATTGGAACTTACCCGGCAGTACCGTGGAAGAAAAGTCCTGGCAATCTGCTTCCTTAAAAATTGTTGTTGGTTGCTATCCAGGCGATTCTGACTCACGTTGACCCCATGTGGTGACCCCATGTGTGGGCTGGAATCTTAAACGAAGCATGTCTAGGTTAACAGTCAAGTGCAATTGTGCCCCTGGTCTTCCCTAAAGAGTAAACCCAAAACCCAAAACCACTGCGGTGGAGTCGATGGCCACTCACAGCTGTAATCTTTCCCTGAAGACCGACTGCCTTTTTTATCCCGCATAGCCGCTGGTAGGTTCCAACCGCCAAGCTTTTGGTTAGCAGCCCAGCGCTTAACAGCCAGGGCAGCTCAGTACAGATTACAGCCAAAGACCCTCATGGAGCAGTTCTACTCTGTAACACCTGGGGTCTCCATCCATGAGATGGAATTGATTTGATTGCAACGGAGGAATACCCATCTAGCACCAACAGGGAGTTTCCAATTTCGTGTTTTCCTTCTATCTCCCACAGTAAGAGCCCTGGTTTCCAACAACCTCAGTATGTGTGCTTCTTTTTTTCAAGCCTGAAATTTACACTAAATAATATTAGAATTTCTACACCCATAGCATTATTTAGAATAAAAAATGTTACGTAGAGTTTAAATTTGCTTGCCATTTTCTTTGTCTTACAATGAGAATAAAGCACTATGGAAAACAATTACTTGAATCTGTTCTTTTTTCCTCCAATGTGGATGTGTTATTCTTCCAAAATTCATTCAATTTATTTGTTTCTATTTGTATTTAATCTTAAAGTATTTTCACAAACACTTGAGTTAGTTTTATTTAATTATTTGCCTCTGTAAAACAACGTGTCTCCAAGAGTCAAAAGAATACAGAAAGTTATATTCTGACAAGTTCCAGGAGAATGTTGTATCCCGGGATTCACCCAGGTGATGGAATGGAGGCAGGCTCTGGGAAATCTGGTGAAAGACCATAGACCAGGAACAATACCTTTCTTTTTCTAGCACTGAAGTATCCTTCTCTAGGTGTGTCCGTGTCTGAGCGAGTGCAGTGTAGGGAGTTTGGAAATAGTGGAATGAGCGTAAGGTGACTTTTTTCTTGACTTAGTCCTCAAAAACTCAGAGAATAGTCATGAAGAATCCTCTGAAAAAGTATGCTTACCCGCGGCTATACCACAGTGGTAGAGCTCATGCTTAGCATGCACGAAGCCTTCCAATCCCCAGCATCCTCATTTTTCTTACCTCGCAGAGCAGGCCAAAAGATCTTCTTACTCTTAGAAACTGACTTCATTCTTAAGCTGAGTTGTTTTGGCCTTAGTGTTTCTTTATAACTAACTGTTTGGGACAATGGTGCTCACTTAAAGTTATTTGTTGTCATTTCTATTATCCACACACTGCTCCAAGCACTCTCAGCAATCACTGGTATATGGGCCACCGTCGGCACCGCCCAAAGACTAAGCAGTCCGTTTAAGAGGGTTTGGGGGAAAGTTGAGTGTTAAGAGGCCAGAGAACCTGAAAGAAGAAAAACCTGCTCTAGTGCTTGGGAAAAATCAATGTTCCTTCTCTAGGATGGAGAACCCAGGACTCTGAAATAATGTCAGGCAAAGAAGAATTCATTCCTGCCAAAGGAGAGAGCTGCTTCTTTGTCTCATCTCCTTCTCTGGCATGTTCTAAAACATTGAGAAATGATGTTAAATCCAGGATTAGGCTGAGGAGGCAAAGACTAGTTGCCAAGTACCTCTACCTCTCATTCATGCACACGGATATCCAGGAGATACAAGTCGTTGAAGTGCGTTGCAATGTCTCGTCCATCTATCCTGAACTCAGTCTCTGGGTGGTTGGGAGAGTTTCACCTTGTGAAGAGGCTGCCAAAGAAGAAATGGAGCACAAATCCTAAACACTCATGGGTCAGAAGAGGAGAGCACAGGCACATTAACACAAAGACCTCGCGTAAGGTGTACATTGTTTCAGGACAGTTGCCACATCCTTCTGGAATGGATCTACATTTCCTTATAAATATTTTCAGTTATTGATCCTGAGAATAATAGTAACAATCTTGATGAATCAGTGTGGATTTGAGCATACAATCCAGAATATGAACTAAAAGGGTCTTTGAGTTTGACTTAAACTGGGAGAAAATCTTGAGAGGGACCTTGTAGAGGGAGGCTTGAAGGGGAGGAAAAGGCTGCCTTCTCCGTAGGAAAGGGGGGATCAGTTATGCTAGATGAGATGAAAAGCCAATAGACCTGGAGGTCTTTTATAATGCATCATCCTCTTTTCTCTTCTCTCCAAAAACTGTAGCTATCCACCTTCTACCAGTCTGTCACCGGCCATCCCTAAGCCAGTTCTGAGGTCACCTACTTGACTTGCAAGGGACTAACCTACATTTCCTCTGGGGCTATACTAGGACTGAGGAAAAGGTGGCGGAATATGTAGTTATTACCGATTGTACAGAGTCTCTGAATTTCTGTGGTCACATTTCCCCTCTTTAGACTCCTTTTGAGCTAAGGGCAGAATGTGAAGAGTAGAGGAGCCAGACAGAATTTCTGAAGGAAAAAGATGGGTTTCAATGGGCTTCATTAAAGAGAAAATACGTGGAGCAAACGAACGAGAACTTTCTTTTTTTATTATTTACATTTCAAACAAAGCCCAGTAAACTTCCCCAGACGCAGTGGTGCTTTAATCTCAAAGCTGACTGCCCATCCTCCTTGGACTCTCAACAGGGCTCCCGCCATATCCACGCAGGAAACGAAAATCCCGGCAGCTCCCGCTGAAACCAGCAATACCGACGACGTCTGAATTACAAACAAAAATTCAACATCACGTGCACCGTCCACAGTGCCCAGACTCCCTACACCGCGAAGGAAAGCAGCGAATCGCTCCCAAAGGCAGGGCAGTCTTGGGCTAAACGAACCGAATCCTCTTCCGGGACAAGCCTGCTTCTCTTTTCCTTGCCCCTTTCCTCTCTCTCCTTTTTCTTCTTCTCTTCCTTCATTTCACCCCACCCCACATCTTTCCTCTCTCCGTCAGCTGATGCTCCTCTCTCTCCTCCGTCTTCCCTCCTGTGCACTCCAGAATGACGTTTTCAGAGTAGTTCAGCGCACTCCTAGTCGCATACATGCCCATTTTAATCTCTGTGTTGAGATGCACAAGTAGTTGATATGTTTATTTACCGTACCACTTGATAATTTCTTCCCTCCCCGATACGCCCAGTATAACATGTACCCAGCATAGGCCAAACGGAGCGTTTCTTCTTTATTTTCCGTTCTCTTTATTTTTTTTTCATTCACCCAGGAGACCTGTTTGTAGACCTCGACTCTGGCGCGTATACTACTTGTCTTCTGGCTTCTCTAGCCTTCTTAACCTTGTTTCCCCACGTAAATTAGAGTTAAAAATAAATAATATTAATTTTACTTCCCTGTTTAACTAATGGAGTCCCTGGGTGGTGCAAATGGTTAACACGTTGGTCTGATAAACAAAGAGTTGGATGTTGGAATCCACCCAGAAGCTCTGGGAAGAAAGGCTGGACCATCTACATCTAAAAAAAATCAGCCATTGAAACCCTACAGAGCACAACTGTACTCTGACATACATGCAGTCACCTTGCATCAGAACCAACTCGAAGGCAAGTGTTTTGTTTGGTTATTGTTTTTTGTTGTTTATTTATTTTAGCTAGTAATGGTAAATTATAAGTATAGAAGGCAGGCTTGATTAGGATTGATATCATTTTAAAGTAACAAATTATAAAAGCAAATAATCATATTTCCTCAGATTTGTATATTCTCTTAGGTTCTAGGTATCAAATCCATCTTACAGTATCATAAACAGGAACACAGTTCTAGTGCTTGGCGATTAAGTGGCCAGCGCCGCATACCACTCACCCGATTCCTGCAATTGTTTCTACTCTATTTAATAGGAGGAGTCTAATATCCTAGTACAGTCAAATCGATACACAATTTTCTAATATCCACAGGTAAAACCAGTTCTTAGAAGGCACAAACCTGCAGACCACAATTTGAACAGCACTAAGGATGAGACAGGATGTACTGGAGGTGAGAAAATATCCAAGGAAATTCTTCTTTCTCCTTTTTGTTTAGATTGGGGCTTAGTTTCCAGAGTAAAATGCATAAAACTTAATTATTCATCTTGATGAGTAATTACATATGTACATCTCATATAACCAACACCCAGACTAAGACAAAGAATTTTTCAGCTCTCAGAAGCTCTCTTGTATCTATCCCAATCAATTCCAATCTTCTGACCTCTACCACCATTTTCCTGTATTTTGAAGTACTATAAATGGAATCATACAATATGTGCTCATTTGAGAATAGATTTCTTTCACTTCATGTGTTTTTTTATTAGATACATCCGTATTGTTTCTAGTAGCAGTAGTTCTTTTTCACTGCTGCCGTATTCCACTGTATTAATAAGGTACATCACAATTTTTCGTTCATTTTGCTGTTGGTGTACACATAGAACAACTAAAGCTGCCATCTACATTTTTGTATGTACTTTTCAAGAGCAATACTCATTCCTTTTTCTTGGGTCTAAATGCAGCTGTGGAGTTTCAGGGTTATAGGTTATATATATACATATATATAGTTTAGGCCATATTTCTAAATAGTGTACAAGTGTGAATGTGCCAGTTGACAATGTCGTCAGCAACCTATGAAAGTTTCAGTTGTTCTGTATCATCAGCAACGCTTGATATTTTCAGTTCTTTTATCTTAAGCCATTTTGGCGAAGGGGAGTGTTGTTTCATTGTGTTTTTAATTTGCATCTTCCTTATAATTAACGACGTCCTGCTGTTGCACCCCACCAGACCAGTTGCGGGAATGGCTGCGAGGGGCACAGGCCAGATTTCCGGGGTGGGGGGTTGGGGTTGGGAAGAAAAGACGGTAAGGAAGTCAGCTGTAGTCGTGGCCGAGTGGTTAAGGCGATGGACTAGAAATCCATTGGGGTGTTCCCGCGCAGGTTCGAATCCTGCCGACTACGGAGTATTTGGAGCCCTGGTGCTGCATTGGTTAGGAGCGGCTCCTTAGACGCCCTAAGCGGCAGTTTTATCCTGCCCTATAGGGTCGCTGGTCGCTATGCCTCGGGGTCGATTTTGTTTTTTTTTAATACTCCATGCGGCGCCCCCAGCCCGGAGGAGCCGAGCTCTTTGACGGAGCTGCGTGGTCCTTCATGCTGAGAGATTTTTGAGGCACTTCTCTCCCCCCTTGTAGTTCATAGTTTGGGCGGTGATGAAATGGCCGACAGTGTCAAAACCTTTCTCCGGGACCTTGCCAGGCGAATCAAGGACTCCATCTGGGTTATCTGTACCATCTCAAAGCTGGAGACTCGAATACTGCAAAAGACGGAGGAACAGCGCAGAGAAGGGCAAGTAGCATCCTGACGCAGAGAAGAGCCCAGAACACAGAGCCAAAGCAAGAGCGTGAACCATGTATTTGTTGGTAGAACGGAGCTGTGGGAGGTGAACAAGCAGAAAACTTCTTACTGTTTTATCTGTTCCTCCCCTTTGCCGCCCTCCTTCTGCTCTACCAGCCCATCCACTGTCTCAAAAAATTGAAATTTATTTTCAGACATGGACGGTAAAGCCCATATAATTTTGATGCGTGAGTGGATAACAGTGATATGTTAAGATTAGGCATTTACAAACACAAGGGCCTTGCAAATAAAAAGTTAAGTAATATTCTGAAAGACTGGATAAAACAGGTACTTTCAGGCAGTTTAAATAGCTTAGTCGGGATAGCGTTAACCTGAGTATCTAGAGCTCTGTGTTTCAATCCTGGGTTTTGGTAGTTGTGCCTAGTTTTCTAAAATTACTATGACCCTCCTTATTATAGAACCGTTACATCCCAAGGCTTTGGGATTCTAACAGAACTGAATATAGTAGTGTAAAACCTGCAAAAACAAGAACCTGTGTAAGGCAGAAACCTGTCGGAGGAGGAACACTCAAATATTTTCCACTAAAAGGAGGCATAGAAAAGCGATAAGACCGCACACTGTCAAAGGCAGAAAACTTGCCAGACCGAGAAAAACAAGACAGTCCCGTCAAGGCCAGCTCTCACTAGTTTCACTCTACATCTGTTGAACAGAGAAGTATGTGAACAAAGTTACATTAGTATCTATATCATCTCTCACTACAATTTTTACTGATTTTTCACCTCCGATCAAGTTGTGCACATATATATTTTTATCATTCTCTCCTTTATTTACACATCCCTGAGGTCTTCCATGAAATATTAACTGACATTTTGCATCTTTTGTTTTTCTTATTTTTAACTGACAACAGATAACAATTTATTATAAATAATAATAATAATTTAAAAACACCAAACCCGTTGCCGTCGAGTCCATTCCGACTCATACCACCTAACAGGGCAGAGTAAAACCACCCTATAGGGTTTCCAAGGAGCAACCGGTGAATTCGCAGTTGGCAGCCGAGCTCTTAACCACTAGGCTACCAGACTCAGATAATAATAGCAATTATATACTGGTTGATTATACCTTAAGGGTAAGTGAAATGTATGACAGCGATGCTGTAAGCGATGGGAGGGAAGAATCCAGAATACTCTGTTATTAGTATCTGTTCTGCTCGTGAAGTGATACAGTATTATTTGATGGTGGACTTAGATTAGTTGTAGATGTACATTGCAAACTCTAGGGCAACCACTAACGAAACTTTAAAATGAAGTGTAATTGATATGCTAAGAGAGGAGAGAAAATACAGTCTGTCCTTTTGGTCCCTACTTCTTAATAACAACGAAAAATTGTAGCAAAGGAGAACAGGCCGTCTATGGCGTGGTGGAATGTTGTTGCTTCGCTGTGAGCCGATCCTGAGTGAGCACTTGGTTTTACTCCAGTTGGTTCCTGACTTTATTGTGCTTAAGCAGTCAGGTTGGAAGGCCCAAGGAGTGTCGAGGACTATGGTCCAAGTGAGTAAGTGTGAAGCTATTTACCCTCTCTGTGAGTAGGAAAAACACAAGTAAAGATATTCACAGAGAGAAAAGAGGGAAAAGTCTGAAACAAACTTGCCAATATTCTACTGCGAGTGGGTAAGGAAAAAACATAGACACCTGGAGGTGCTGGGAATTGAACCCAGGGCCTCGTGCATGCTAAGCACGTGCTCTACCACTGAGCTACACCCCCCGTTAAGTGCCCCCATGAGACAGATTTACACAATTGTCTGCAAGCGGTTTAAATCTTAAGCTTTGACAGGTCAAAATTCATCATATTCAATTCTTCTGTTTCTGGATCGAATCCCGCCTCGCATCGCAGCCTGCCAGGAGAAGGGAAAAAAAAAAAAAAATTTAGACCAAATGACTCTCAGATCTCCCAGCAGTCATTGGCTTCTTCAAGGACTGCTTTTAGCCAACTGCCTGAATGTCAGTCAGTTCCAGTCCACCACGAGGGAGAGTCCCAGGATTGAACATTGTGTTAAGTTTTCTGATTTTCCTCTTGAAAAGTCTTCTCCGCCTATGAAGCTTGCAGAAAGACACAAAAGATAGTGCAGGCTAAAAGAGAGATGAGTTCTGTGAGTGCTGTGAGGGAATCAAGATCCAGGTGGGGAGATAAGACCAGAGGTTGATTAATTCACAGTACTTAACCGAATCGAAGAGCGACAAGCACATGTCTCAAACAGTCACGCTCATGCAAACGACTGGGTCCAGCACCTGGATTTGGAAAAGTGGCGATAGCTTTGTCTCCGCGTTGCTGTACTGCTGGTTTTGAAGAGGTGGAAGTCGGAAGAGAGAGGAGAAAGGGGAACGCCCCTGTCGTTAAAACGTCTCTTCTAGACCAAATTATTTCCATAATGAGGAAAGCATAGAAGTGCTTCATGGGCTAGGCACAGCCTTCAAAACAAATTCTCTCTCTACAAACTTTCCCTAAACCTGCAGAAGTCGGACAATCTTATAGATTGTCGCTATGAGTCGGAATCAACTCGATGGCAAAGAGTTTTTTATTTGGAGGCACAAAAAGTAGATGCTTCTCACTTTAAGCAAATCTGTGGTGTGACTGCTGATCCAGATATGACAGAGAAAATCCAAAACTTTTTGGATGGAAGGGATGGGTGCCCGGAATCTATTGCTTAAGTTACTACTATATTAGAAAGACATCTGTCTGGGAACTAAAATGTGAGGAGGAGGGGGCGCAAGGGAGGGGGTGAATAGGAGAGAGTGGCGGGTTTTATGGTAGGGGACATGAGGACGCCGAGTGCAGGAGAGAAGCAGCAGCAGAGGAGTAGATGGCAGAGAGAAGAGGAATAGGGTTTGGAAATGGGTCTCTAAGGACGGGTAGGATAGGGACCAGTGCGCAGGTCGAAAGTGACCAAGTTCCCATTTTTACCATGCTTTCTGCAGGCCCTGGGGAAGAGAGAGGCTAAAGTAAGCGCTTTCAAAACATATGTCCCGCAAAACGGTATGACTCTTTTTGTCCAAAAGTTCGTGACTGAGAGAGCCTTGCTGCTCTTTCCATCGCTGACCATTTTGGAAAGGGGGCGTGTGGCTGAGTGTTTGTGGAATAGCAGTTGTTGGTATTGGAGGCTTTGGAAAAAGCCACAGGGAGGCCGAATTTTCCAGATCCCTCCTGCTAGCACAGCAACACTGACTTTAGAAGCAAAATCCCTTGATGGCTTTGGGTAAGCATATCTTGTATTTGCAGCAATTGTTTTTTTAACGTCTTTGGGCTTAATATTCAAGGGAAAGAATGAGAAAGAAAGGTTAAGCAGGGACTGAGCGTTTTGGGTTTGAATAGACTCTTACCGACCCCATCAAACTCCTTGAGAACTCAGTACAACAGATCCCTAGTCTGAAGATCTAGGATTGAAGACCCTGTTCTGGCATAGATACTTTCAGTTTTCCCGTACTTCTAATTCATACACAAAAGGCTACTGAGCCCGGCTTTCTCCTGGAGCAGCTCTGGAAATATTTACGGTGCATTTTTGTACTCATATAGTCTCCAGGGGAGTCTGAAGTGGAAAGTTAGATTTGCAACATTATTTGAGAGCTGTTCATTCAATGTGCCCAGCAACATTATTCTCTGTCCTACTGTCAAATGAATGAGCAGAATAGGGGCTTAAGGGTTGAAGAGGATGGCACAGGGTAGAGAGTTCAAGGTCGATGATGCAATTTAGATGTGGAAATTTGGAGAGCAGGATAGAAGGTGGAATGTTTTAAGGAAGGTTCCCAAGTCTCTGGATTGTGCAGATGCCATGTCCTTTAACTTTGGGAAAGGAGGAGTAGTCTTTAGCACTTGTCGTTAGGTTGTTTTCTTTTTCTTTGGGGGCATTGGATAGGGTTTTAAAGGGGGGTGAAGGAGTTTGATCTGGGACTTCGTTTATTTAGGATACTTAAGAATTTACGGTGCAAATTCATGTTAATGTTTCATAAGTACAGTGATTCCTGAGACTAGAATGTTACAAAGATCACTCTTACCTAGAGGTTTTTATACAGCATGTGGCTGTAGAGGAGAGGGTTTCTGTCCAGAGGTAGAGTGAGCCCTGTAGAGAGTCCGTTGTAATTTGCAGATTTGGAGCTCCTTAAAGGTATTTATTGAAAACCAAGGGAAAAGCTTTGCCTCTAGAGTGATCTTGGACTCTGGAGTTCCTACTGATTACCATTATCTTCTTGACATTTCTAAGGAGATCTAAGAAGCAGCAGCTCCCAGGTGAGACGACTTGTATCTCTTCTTTGGTAACTTCTGCCCCGGTAAGAATCTTCTCCATATTCGCAGGAATCCCAGGAAGTCCCCTTATAATTTGGGAGGACTCCATTTTTCTAATAGAACTTGCCTCCCAGCTGACCCAGAAGGCAGCTCATCACAGCAATCAAATGTGAGAAAAGTAAAGGGAAGTGAAGGGCTCCTTGAAGGAGAGCATTAGACAGATGTCAGACTCAAAGATATGCAGTCACTTGAGTACGGGCAGAATGATAGAGCAGCGATTAATTTGGCTCTGGGTCTGGAGAAGCACAATTAGGACAGTTTTGGGGTATCTGTGAAGTCACTGGTTTATATTGTGGCTAGAGCAATCTGGATTCCAAATGCCCCTCTGTCAGTTCCCTATATGGAGGGATGCAGGGATGCATTCTTGTTAAGTTGTACTTGAAAGTCTCAGAAGTGTATTTTATGTATTATTTGTGAGAAGGTCCAATCTGCTGTGCAAAGCACTATTTGAACATTTCCTCAAAGGAGGGACTGTGGTAAGAGTTCTTAAAGTATAGGATTTTATGAGGTATTAAAGGTTGAACTTAGTAGGAAAAAATATATATATGGTCTCTGTGTTCTCTCAGGAAATCCAAAACATTTAAGTTGTATGTATAATCCATGTAGTTCCTGGGAAAAACATAACTCAATCTGTTTTGGAAGGATTCTCAGAAGTGAGGGTATGGGGAACTGTTTTGAAGGTAAAGGGTTATATATTATGTTCTGCATTTTACAAACCACATTTGCATACATGATTTCCTTTGATTTTTATGAAAGCTTTTTAATATAGTCATTATTTGTCTCGCTTTACAGGTATGGAGAGGATATGCAATTTGCCCTGTTTCACTAATTTATTAATGGATGGACTTTAAGATACATACCAAGATTGTATGTCTGCAAATCTGGAGTTCTTTCCTTATAATTCCATACCACATCTTTCTCTCTCTCTCTCTTTCACACACACACACAGACATTTAGTATTTCCCTCTTGTGTCAAGCCCTGTATCCATCATATGACAAAATCATAAATGTAATTAGACAGTAACTAAATCAGTAAGATTATCATCAATTACCTAGTTTTGCTCACAACTTTTCTTAGTCCAGGACTCATTTTAGGAATTCAGTTGTTATTGGCTTAATGAAGTTCTAGCATCCATGTAGGATCTTTGGCAGAAGAACCATAACCATCTCATCATGGGTCAGCTTCCAGAAGTCGTACCAGTTAGGTCCTATCATTCCTGTAGTTTGGAATAGGAAGTGACGGGGGCGGGGGGGGGTGGGGGAGGGAAATAAGAGTAACTATGAAGGGCCTATAATTGACAGATAAGATAAGGCATCTATACAAAGTAAAGAGAAAGGAACATAGTGAGACCCTGTGATTCAAAATTGTTTGCAATTAGAGTAAGATTCACTAATATCTTGAAGAAAAGAAATAAACACTCACTGAAACCTTGAGAACTCATTATAAAGAAGTAATAAACTGAGAGGACAGGATGATAATCAGTAGTGGGTATCAGGTTTTCTCTCGTGTCTTTGTGCGACTCGGCCCGTCTTAGGTTTCCAAAACCTCTTCAATGTTAATTACTGATTTGTGAAATAAGAAATTTAGCCTACATCACTTCTCCCCTCCAGCAACACCTCAGGAACCATCTCTTGGAAGTCAGTTCAAAAGGTTTCTACTTGCTGTGCAACAGGAAATAATCGACCACAAAGGGACTTGCACTCTCAATCTTCCGATTCGGAATCAGACTCGTTATCCATTAGGCCATGTGGACACTCTGCTCTTTTTGTTGTACAAGAATGTAAGTGAACATACTCGTAAGAGAGTATTAGATTTTTGTTTTCAAACTTTTAACTTTGTAATTGGAGGACATTTTAACAACATTCAAAAAAAGGAATCAAATATCACCTCTGAAACCTCTGAAAACAATTACTTAGAATCCCTAAACTATGAGATTGTGACAAGTTTGACATATTTCTTCGAGGGCACTTTCGTCTAAGTCACTGACAGTGATCACTCGTATGGGTGTAGAAATATGAGCCAAGAACTGAACTCTGCAATGAAGGGGTGCAGATGACAGTATGAGGAGAAGGAGCTTCAGAAGCTGATATGTAAGGCCCTTTTCCGTGTCAAAGATAAGATTGCGCTTGCTCTGGGGAGAAAGATCTGGAAGCTCAAACAAGGGCTCCTCTTGTCAGAAACGCCTGCTTTTCACGCCAGGAAAGTATTTTATTATAATCTGTTCATAACATACGTTTTAATAACTTGATCGTCTACCAAGAAGTAGAAGAATCACCCGATAAGGAGGTGGAACGAGGTAGTGGGTCCCAAATCTCCCTGGGAGAGTGGTCCCGGTATCCGAGGGGCAGTTTAGTGACTTCCAGGCTACCTCAAACGGAGAGAAGAGGGACAAAAAAAAACCTTGGAGGGTTGCTTGCCTCATTGGAATGCCATCTAACCCCCAGGTATTTTGCCTAAAAGTCTTGTCTCTTGTTTCCCTGCAGATTGATTCACAAAACAATCCAAGGCGATTTTGCGTGACCCACCCCCGACTATGTCTTGTACTGTGGTAGGGTAAGAGAGATGAGAAACCCACAGATTCCCAAAGTAAATCAATTACAAATTCTCTTGGTTTTCACATAGTCTTGGTTTCTTGGGGGTGCCGAGTTATTTGGAAGAAATAAACAATAGTTTTTACCCTTGTCTCCCGCTGTCTTTGCTCCTCAGAGAAGTTAGTCTTTCTTACACCCCAGAACTTCTGCGTTTGTTTCCGGATCCCCTGTACAGTATTTTCTTCAGGTTTACGTCAAAACTCACTATCTTAGATCATACTCTGGATGGAAAGTCCCAATGTACACGAATTCGTCAAGATAATTATCGTTTTACTTTGAAGGTGAGCAGCAAACAGTCAATAAGGACATGAAGAAGGAAGAGAAAAAAGGAAAGGAAGAGAAGGAGGAAGAAGAGGGGGAAGAGGAGAAAGAAAATGAAAAGAAGGAGCGGCTCACAGATGGTAGAGAAGTTGCATCATGAACTTAAGCAAGCATAAACATGCAGAAGATTAAACCCAGGCACCTTTGCTTCTCCACCATTACCGAACGTTCTCGTCGGTCTTCAAATTTTCCTTCCTTCAACTCTTTTCCTCCTCTGCCTTCCAAAGCTGCAGAAAGAGATACAAGACAATGCAGAGGGATACACAGAAGAGTAGCATGAGTGTTGCTTTAAGAAAAATAGATACATGTGGGGAAATAAGAAACGAAGGGATAAAATCACAACAGTTGGCAAAAATGAAGCTTTCTGGGTGTGGTAAGGTGGTGTGAAACCCGGCAGTGCTTTGTCTAAGCGACCCAACTATGTTTCTGAAACTCTAAAGAGACAGAACACGAGACAGAAGGAAGCGAGATTCTCCTAGCCATTATAAGGTATCTTTGAAACAGGAATTTCTCGTCAAGGAGAAGAATTGAAGCGATTTGGGAGGTGGAGGCCTGTTTGCCTAATGGTTAAGAATTCGACTGGTAAACAGAAGGGCAGTTGTCTGAACCCACCAGCCGCTCTTTGGAAAGTCTACGGGTTATTTCTACTCTGTTGTATAGACGTGCAATGTGCAGCATCGACTAGACAGGAAAGGTTTACTTTTCTTTGGTTATTTGGGAAACACAATATGAAAGGTGAAACCAATTGGCCTACATAAAATCTACCTTAGGCGCTAGTAGTTAGCTAGAGGAAGCCAGGGTATCTCAGTAGGTACCTTCAATCTGAGGGTCGAGGGTTCAAGTCCCTGTCCTGGGGTAATCCCTGTCCTGGAGTAATCCTCGTTTTACCCATGTTATTTCTCTTAGAAGTCTATTGAGATTCAGCTTCGGCTTAGAGAAACTCATTCCGACATTTACTACAGGCTTCTTCTTATTATTTATTTTATTGTAGTTTAGGTGAAAGTTTATAGCGTGAGTTAGTTTCTCATTCAAAAATTTATACACATTGTTTTGTGATGTTGATGACAGTCCCCACAATGTGACAGCATTCTTCCCCTTTACACTTCGTGTTTCCTGTGTCCATTCCCCCCATTCCTGTCCCTTCCTGCCTTCTAATCTTGCTTTTGGGCAGGAGTTGCCCATTTGGTCTGTATATTTGATTGAACTAAGAAGCACGAACTTCACGTTTTATTGTTTTTATATAGGCCAGCCTAATCTATGAAACATTGGCTTCAGAAGTGGTTTCAGTAGTTCTGAGTCAGCAGGGTGTTCAGAGGCCATAGTCTCTGGCATTATTCCGGTCTCTGTCAGATCAGTGAGAGATACACTCAAAAGTTCTATAAATTGAAGTGAAATTGTAAAAACAATGTTTAAGTAGTACAGAAAAAATTTCTAGTAAGTTGGAGATCTCCATTTTTGTCCAGTTGGAAGCTGAGCTTGTGATTGATTTCTTTTCCCTGTTATGTTTCTTGAGGGAATTAAAATGAGGATACTTTAGTTTTTCCTAAGGTTAGAAATATGAGCTTGTCTTTTAAATTTTGTCTTCCTATTGCTAAGTCTTTTCTAGTGTAAGTGGTAGTATGCAAAGGCTTTGTGGGATAAGAGAATGGAACTGATTTTCGTACATTCCCCAACTCATGACTTCCACAGAAAGCAAAGTGTAGAACAGTGGTAGACTAGAGTTTCTACTGACTCCTTAACAGGTATTTCTTTTTGGAAATACTAGCAATTTATATAACTATTCTTATTCCACATTCCCTTAGTTGGAAACCCTGGTGGTGTAGTGGTTAAGAGCTATGGCTGCTAACCAAAAAGGTTGGCAGTTCGAATTCAACAGGGCTCCTTGGAAACCTTATGGGGCAGTTCTACCCTGTCCTATAGGGTCACTATGAGTCGGAACTGACTTGACGGCAGCAGGTTTTTTTTTTTTAACAGTCTTGATTAGTGCTGCTGTAACAGATATACCACAAGTGGATGGCTTTAACAAACCGAAATGTATTATCTCACAGTCTAGGAGGCTGGAAGTCTGAATTCAGGGTGCCAGCTCCAGGGGAAGGCTTTCTTTCTTTGTCAGTTCTGGGGAAAGGTCTTTGCCATCAATCTTTCCCTTGTCTAGAAGCTTCTCATCAGAGGGACCCAGCATTCAAAGAATGCTCTCTGCTCCATTGCGTCTTTCTTGGTGGTATGAGTTCCCTCACCTCCCTGCTTGCTTCTTTCTCAAAAGAGATCAACTCAAAATACAGACTAATCCTGTAGATTGTGTCCTGCCTTATTAACATAACTGCCTCTAATCCTGCCTCATTAACATCATAGAAGTTAGGATTACAACACATAAGATAATCACATCATCTCACAAAATGATGAAGAACCACATAATACTGGGAATCATGGCCTAGCCAAGTTGACACACTTTTTGGGGGGACACTATTCAATCCATAACATTCCACCCTTTGCCCCCCTAAACTAAAGTCCTTGCCAAATGTAAAACACATTCATCACATCACATCTCCCCAAAAGTCTTAACTCCAACTCTAAATCCCAAAAATTCCTCTTCATCTCTGAAACGTAGCATACAAGTTCTGCTTCCAAAGTTCAATGGAATGGTGGAACAGGCATGAGATAGACATTTCCATTACAAATGGGAGAAATTAGAGGGAAAGAAGAGATAAGAGGCACCGAGCAGGTCAGCAGAACACATTACTTTAGCTCTCAAGGCTTGAAAACATTCTTCTATTCTCTGAGACCATTTAGGCAATGGCCCTGTCCTCCAGAATCTGTGTGTTGGCCACACTCTCTGGATTCTGGGTGGAGGCCCCTCAGGCGTGGACTTCAGCTCCACCATCTGGGCCAACTGGAACAGCAACTCTGCTCCCTCTTATTTGGGAGGCCCCGTTTTCCTAGTCCATCTGAGTGGCAACCCTACCCCCTCGGGCCCGGTAGGCCTCTTTCTTCTACCCCCTGGGCCCAGCAGCCCGGCTGCCTCAGTTTTGGGCCGCCAATCTGTTTGCCAGCTGAATTCTTTTCTTTGCTAGCCAAATTCTTTACCACCATGCCAACAGGCCTCCACTTCCCAAATGGCTTCCTTTTAATTCTTATCCTTGCCAAGTCCTATCCTATTGGCACTCATGAATGGCAACCCCACACTCTAGAACTGAGTTGGTGAATATCTGACTCTTTGAAACCTAGGAGGCTGTGGCCCCACCCTTTGAAATCTCAGAGGCTATGGCTCCACCTTTGGAGACCCCATCGTGATGGCCCTACCTGTTTAGACTGAGGCATCCCTGCTTTCTGAGTTCCTTGTCTCTTCAACTTCTGCTTCCTTGTTCCTTGGCCTCTTGGTGCCTTGGATCTCTTAGGCCAGCCCAGAGTCTGCCCTGCTCAGGCAAGTGTCACAAAGCTGTTTAGCTCTACAGGTATGTGCCTGGAGCTGTCCCACTCTCGATACCAAATCTTTTAGGCTGGGTTCTCCAGAAAGGCAAAACCAGTGAAGCATAGATATGTGTGTATATATATATGTATGTATGTATACAGAAAGAGATTTATCTCAAAGAAATGGCTCACCTAGTTGTAGAGGCTGGCAAGGCCCAACACTGTGGGTCAGGAGTCAGGCTGGAGGCTTCTCCTGACTCATCTAGTTGCAGGGACTGATGAACCCCAAACCGAGAGGTCAGATGGCAGACTGCTGGCCCAAGTCCCAAGAACTGGAGTTCAGATGCTGACAAGCCAGATGCAGGATCCAGAGAAGGGCAAAAGCCAGCAAGCTTAGTCAGAAAGTCCACAGATATTGGATGCAGGCCACACCCTCAAGGAAACTCCCTTTCAGTTGATTGGCTAGCCACTTCATTCTCTTCCTTTCTACGTTTCTTTCTCACATAGACCACTCTACATAGTCTCTCTCGGAGATCTTGTTCTACTCATGTTTTTAAGTATCATCCATCTGCAGTTAGTCAGCCTCTCTCTTCACTTTCTGTACTCAGCCTTGCCTTTTCACCAACAATCTCTAAGTGTTGTTAGGTGCCATTGAGTCTGTTCCAACTCATAGTAACCCTGTGTACAACAAAACAAAACACTGCCCAGTCCTGACCCATCCTCACAATCATTGCTATGCTTGAGCTACTGTTGCAACCACTGTGTCAATCCATCTCGTTGAATATCTTCCTCTCTTTCGCTCACCTTCTACTTTTCCAAGCATGATGTCTTGATCCATGCACTGGTCTTTCCTTCTAACAAGTCCAAAGTACATGAGACAAAGTCTCACCATTCTCGCTTCTAAGAAATGCTTTGACTGTACTTGTTCCAAGACAGCTTTTTTCATTCTTCTGGCAGTCCATGGTATATTCAATATTCTTCACCAACACCATAACTCAAAGGCACCAATTCTTTGGTCTTTCTTATTCATTGTCCAGCTTTGGCATGGATCTATGAGGTGATTTCATGGCTTGGGTCAAGCGTACCTTAGTCCTCTAAGTGACATATTTGCTTTTTAACACTTGAAAGAGATCTTTTACAGCAGATTTGCCCAATGCAATACGTCATTTGATTTCTTGACTGCTGCTTCCATGGGCTTTGATTGTGGATCCAAGTAAAATGAAATCCTTGACAACTTTAATATTTCCCCCATTTATCATGTTGCTTATTGATCCAGTTGTCAGGGTTTTTGTTTTCTTTATGTTGAAAAGTGTAATCTGCATTGAAGGCTGTAGTCTTTGATCTTCATCAGTAAGTGCTTCAAGTCCTCTTCACTTTCAGCAAGTAAGATTGTGTCATCTACATATTGCAAGCTGTATCTGTAAGTAAAATCCAAGATCTTTTCCCCCTGAAAAATCCAGAAAGCACCTTGTTATCAATATATGCAAAGTGAAAATCATTCCTTTTTTTTCTATTATGCTGTTTCCCTAAATTCCATATCTTGAAAAATGGCAAGGCCAGAGAAGAGTTAGTGTTTTTCCCATTTAGTAGATAGTCTTCTGGATTTTGATGCATTTACCTTCTGACCTCCTCCAGTCTCAACTCCTTCCGATCAGGGACCACATCATCTTTACCTTTAATCAAGTGATTATCTAATGACAATAAATGGTCAATAGTTACCCTTCACTGAATGAATGAATGGAAGTCAATGTGTGCAAATACTTTTAATCTTCCTGAAGGGAAAGAATGACTATATCTGATTCGTGTCAAGTTGTGGCAGTAGAAAAAGACCCCCCCCCTTACTTGTTATGCTTTTTCTTTAGGGACTGAGAGATCACCATTTCAAATCTCAAAGGTACTTTTATGCTTTTCCTTATGTATGGGTTTTTCTCTTCTGTCTTGATAGGTTCATCACTATTATCTAGCTCTGTACAAATCAAAGATCTCTTTCTTTTCAGTGGTAAACATTTTTTCCTCTTTATATTAAGGAATTCTCCCTCTTTTCCCTCTTCCTTTTACTTCTCAATTTTCTTCTCTTCAGTTTTCTCCTCCTCCTCTCTTACCGAAGTATTCTTGCATCTGCAATCCTTTTTCCCACCCATTCTCTATGTTAAAGAAGATTTTTGTTTTTTTCAATATCAGGTTTTAAAACTATTAATATTGCTGTCATACCTCTTATTATTTTCATAATTTGATAGTCATCAAGTTTGAGGCCCCTTATGTGTAAAATGAGTATTTGTTTGTGTTTGTATATTCATTTAATCAAGATACTGAGTGACTACTGTGGATCTGGCACTGTATACAGAGAATGCAATGGCAATCAAGATATTCATGAACGATGCCCTCATGGGGCTTATATTATAGACATGTATAAAATATGTTAAATAGAAATAGAGAGATAAGAAACAAGTGCAGGATGTGGGGTGGAGGGGAGGGAGAGAAAGAGAGGGAGAATGTATTGTTTTGATTCTTGCCTCTTTTACTTAACATAATGTTACGGTTTTGAGATTCATCCACATTGTAGTTTGTATCACTATTTCCTACTTTGTGAGTAGAATTTCAGTGTATTATCATACAATGTTTTGTCGATGAGCATTTGGGTTGTTACCGGTGTTTGACTATTATCAGTAAAGCTTCTGTTAACATGATTTCAAGAGCTTTCTTGTGGACATGCATTCTTATTTCTATTGCAAAAGGAATTATTGGTTTGTAGTGTAGATACATGTTTAATGTTATAAGAAACTGGCATGTTGTTTTCCAAATTAGTAGTATCACTCTGCGTTCACATCAGCATTATATGAGGGTTCCAGCTGATTCACATCCTCACCAACACTTACTGTTATCAGTCTTAGATGTTAGAAATTTTAGTAGAGTGAAGTGGTATTTCATCTTTTTAATTTAAAAATCGTATCACAACTTTATTGTACTGTAATTGACTTTCAAGTGTAAATTTTCCTGACTATTGATACAAACCCCTTCTGAGTATTCTACCCAATTCCCCTGCAGTTATAAGATTTTACAGTCTGACTGATAGGAACAGGCATATTTCCAGACCTGTCTGAGTGTTGATCACTGCTCCCTCTGATCCTCTTTGATGGTCCTGGTCTTTCCCAGAACTCAGATTGTTTTCTCATGTTGAACAGTACTCTGTGACTAATCAAGGGGCATCTTCCACAGACCTGCAGCGTTCCGTTTTTGGATAGCTTTCTGCTCTCTACTACTCTGTCCTGTAAACTCTCGCTGCTATTTTTTCCCAGTACTCTCAACTCCATCTGCTTATCTCAGCAAGTCAGCCAAGTTCTGCTTGGTTTCTACCTCCTTGTGATACATTCTGGAAACTTTCTCAAGGCATTAAGCTGGATAATCATGGGGATCACCTCATTTGTTTCCTGTCTTTTTAGGAATATTCTCCTTCATTGCCTCATGTGCAGTGTCTTGAATCTTTATTTCATATATTTTATCTGCATTTTGGTTGTTTCAGGTGGGAGAGTTAATTTAGTCCCTGTTACTTCATCTTTTATGAAATAGAAGTCAATATTTACTCTTTATTACTGGTTTTTACCAGTTAGATTATGATGTGACTTGGTGTAGTTATCTTCATGATTCTTGTGCTTGGGATACGTTAATCTTCTTGGATCTATGTGTTTATTGTTTTCAACAAATTTGGAAAAATTTCAGCCTTTATTTTGTCAAATATTTTTCCTGTCTTATCTTTTTTCTCCTCTCCTTCAGGGACTGTAATTACATATATACTAAGCCACATGATTCACTGACACTTTGTTCTTCTTGTTTAAAAATAAAAATCTTTTTATCTTTGTGTTTCATTTTGGATAGTTTCTATTCTATGTCTTCAAGTTCACTCATCTTTTCTTCTATAGCATCTCATTTGCTGGCAAACATATCTGGTATATTTTTTAATATCAGACATAATATTTTTCATCTAGAAATTCATTTGGATCTTTGTTAGGGATTGAATTGCATAATAAATACGTATTGAATTCTTAGCCCCTAAACCTGTAGATACAATCCTGTTTAGAAATAGAGTTTTCTTTGTTATTGTAACTAGATCATAACCAATAGGGTAAGCCCTAAACCTAATTACTCTTGAGTTATAAAAAAGAGAAGAATAGACACAGAAACACACGCATGGCAAAGAAAGATGCCAAGAAATGCAAGGAACACCTAGAAACTCATGGGGATATGACAAGGCGGGACCTTTCCCTAGAGCCATGCCTTGACTTCAGACCACCAGTCAGCCTCCAGAACTGTCAACTTGTAATATTTACATTATGGCAGCTATCTTAGTTGTCTAGTGCTGCTATAACAGAAATACCACAAGTGGATGGCTTTAACAAACAGACATTTATTTTCTCACAGTATAGGAGGCAAGAAGTCCAAATTCAGGGTGCTGGCTCTAGGAGAAGCCTTCTCTCTCTGCTGGCTCTGGAGGAAGATCACTATCTCTTTTAGCTTCTGCTCCTAGACGAACTTCATGTAGCCTGGCATCTCTCTTCACCCATCTCTGCTTCTAGCTTGCTCTTTTCATCCCGTTGTATCTCAAAATGGGGTTGACTCATGATATACTGCACTCTAATTCTGCCTCATTAACATAACAAACACAACCCATTCCTAAATTGGATTATAACCTCAGCCATAGGGTTAGGATTTACAGCACTTATTTTTCAGGGACACAATTCAATCCATAATGTTCCATCTTTTAGCAGCCCAAAATTCATTCCCTTGCCACATGCAAAACACATTCACCCCATGACATCATCCCAAAAGTCTTAAATCAACTCCAAGTCCAAAATCTCATCTTCTGAATAATCTATATCAAATATGGGTGAGACTTTTCAGCATATTTCATCCTGGGGCAAAAGTCTTCGTCTATGAACCTGTGAAATCTAGAATACAAGTTATCTGTTTCCAATGTAGAAAGGTGGAACAGGAGCAAGCTAAACATTTCAGTTACAAATGGGAGAAATTGGGGGGAAAGAAGGGATAACAGGCACTAAGCAAGTCCAAAACCCAGCAGAACAATTTACTTTATCTCTCAAGGCTTGAAAATACTCCTCTGTTCTTTTGGGCCATCTGGGCATAGGCCCTGCCCTCCAGACTCTGGGTGTTAGTGATTTTCCCTGGATTCTTGGTGGAGGCTCCTCAGGCCTGGGCTTCATCTCCACCTTCCAGGCCCACTGGGATGGCAACTATACTCCCTCGGCTTTGGGTGACCCTATTTTCCTAGTTTGAGTGGTAATCCAACCCCTTCAGCCCTGAAAGGCCCCATCCTTTTGCCCCTTGGACATGGTAGCCCTGCCACCTCAGTTTTGAAGAGCTGGCCCCATCCTCTAGACCAAAGTGAATGGCAGCCCCACACTCATGAACAGAGTTGGTAAAGACCTGATTCTTTGAAACCTAGGAGGCCATGGCTCTACCCTTTGACACTCGAGAGGCTATGGTTCCAAACATTGAGACCCCAGAGGCTGTGATCCCACCCCTTGAGACCGAGGCACCTCTGGTTCCTGATAGTTTTTAAAAAAATTTTTTCCCATAAAAAATTTATACATAGATTGTTATGTGACTCTAATTGCTCTCCCCATACTGTGACAGCGCATTCCTCATTTCCACCCCTGATTTCCCATGTCCATTCAGCCAGCTCCTAACTGTCTCTGCCTTCCCATCTCACCTCTGGACAGAAGCTGCCTGTTTAGTCTCTTGTATCTACTTGAGCTAAGAGGCACACTCCTCACGGCTATCACTTTATTTCCCACAGTCCTGTCCAATCCCTGTCTGAAGAGTTGGCCTCAGAAATTGTTCTAGCTCTGGGCTGATAGAGAATCTAGGGGCCATGTTTTCCAGGATTCCTCCAGACTCAGTCAGACTAATAAGTCTGATCTTTTTACTAGAATTTGACTTCTGCACCCCACTTTTCTCCTGCTCCATCAGGGACTCTCCGTTGAGTACACTGTTAGGGCGATCATTGGTGCTAGCCACTCACCATCTAGTTCTTCTGGTCTCAGGCGAAGAAGTCTTTAGTTTATGTGGCCGTTTCTGTCTCTTGGGATAATACTTTCCTAGTGTCTTTGGTGTTCTTCATTCTCCTTTACTCCAGGCGTTTGGGACCAATTGATGCATCTTAAATGGCCGCTTTCGAGCTTTTAAGACCCGAGACACCACTCACCAAAGTAGGATGCAGAACATTTTCTTAATAAACTTTGTTATGCCAATTGACCTGGATGTCTCCTGAAACCATGGTCCCCAGACCCCCACCCCTGCTACTCTGTCCCTTGGAGTGTTTGACTGTATTCAGGAAACTTCTTAGCTTTGGTTTAGTCCACTTGTGCTGACTTCCCTTGTAGTGTGTGCTGTCCTTCCCTTCACCTAAGATAATTCTTATCTACTATCTAGTTAATAAATATCCCTCACCTCCCTCCCCACCCTCGTAACCATCAAAGAATATTTTCTTCTGTGTTTAAACCTTTTCTTGAGTTCTTATAATAGAGGTCTTATACAATATTTCTCCGTCTATGACTGACTAAATTCACTCAGTGTAATGACCTCCTGATTCCTCTATGTTATAAGATGTTTCATGGCTTCATTGTTTTCTTAATCATTGCATAGTATTCAGTTGTGTGCATATACCATAATTTGTTTATCCATTTGTCCATTGCTGGGCACCTACGTTGTTTCCATCTTTTTGCTATTGTGAACAGTGCTTCAATAAATATGGGAGTGCGTATATCTATTCGTGTGATGGCTCTTATTTCTCTAGGATATATTCCAAGGAGCAGGATAGCTGGATCATACGGTACTTTTATTTCTAGCTTGTTAAAGAAGCGCCAAATCAATTTCCAAAATGATTATACCATTTTACTTTCCCACCAACGGGGTATAAGTGTTCCAGTCTCTCCACAACCTCTCCAACATTTATTATTTTGTGTTTTTTTGGATTAATGCTAGGCTTGTTGGGGTGAGATGATATCTCATTGTAGTTTTGATCTGCATTTCTCTAATGGCTAATGATCGTGAACATTTCTTCATGTGTCTGTTAGCTGCCTGAATATCTTCTTTGGTGAAGTGCCTGTTCATATCCTTTTCCCATTTTTTAATTGGGTTATTTGTCTTTTTGATGTTGAGGTTTCACAATATCTGGTAGATTTTAGAGATAAGACATTGATCGGGTTTGTCATAGCCCAAAATTTTTTCACAGTCTGTAGGTTGTCTTTTTACTCTTTTGGTAAAGTTTTTGATGAGCATAAGTATTTGATTTTTAGGAGAGCCCATTTATCTAGTCTCTTCTGGTGCTTGTGCATTGTTTCCTATGGTTCATATTGTGTTTATGCCATGCATTAGGGCTCCTAGTGTAGTCTCTATTTTTTCTTCCATGATCTTTGTCATTGTCGATTTTATACTTAAGTCTTTGATCCATTTTGAGTTAGTTTTTGCACATGGTGTGAGGTATGGGTCTAGTTTCAGTTTTTTGCAAATGGATATCCAGTTATGCCAGCACCATTTGTTAAAGAGACTGTCTTTTCCCCAGTTAACAGACTTTGAACCTTTGTCAAATATCAACTGTTCATAGGTGGATGAATTTATGGGTTCTCAATTTTGTTCCATTGGTCTATGTATCTGTTGTTGTGCCAGTACCAGGCTGTTTTGACTACAGTGGCAATATAATAGATTCTAAAATCAAGTAGTGTGAGGCTTCCCACTTGGTTCTTCTTGAGTAATGTTTTACTTATTTGCTGCCTCTTCCCATTCCATATGAAGTTGGTGATTTGTTTCTCCATCTCATTAAAAAATGCCGTTGGAATTTGGATCGGGATTCCATTGTATCCTTAGATTACTTTGGGTAGAATTGACATTTTCACAATGTTGAGTCTACCTATCCATGAGCAAGGTATGTTTTTCCACTTATGCAGGTCTGTTTTGGTTTCTTTCAGTATTGTCTTGCAGTTTTCATTGTATAGATCTTTTATGTCTCTGGTTAGATTTATTCCTAAGTATTTTATCTTCTTGGGGGCTATTGTAAATGATATTGATATGTTGATTTCCTCTTCGAGGTTCTCTTTGTTGGTATAAAAGAATCCAACTGATTTTTGCATGTTTATCTTGTATCTTGAAACTTTGGTGAAATCTTCTATTAGTTCCAGTAGTTTTCTTGTGGATTCTTTGGGGTTTTCTGTGTATAAGATCTTATCATGTGCAAATAGAGGTACTTTTACTTCTTCCCTACTAAGTTGGATACCCTTTGTTTCTTTTTCTAGCCTAATTGCTCTGACTAGGACCTCCTGCACAGTGTTGAATAAGAGTCGTGATAAAGCTCATCCTTTTCTCGTTCCTGTTCTCAAGGGGAATGCTTTCAAACTCTCCACAGTTAAGATGATGTTGGCTGTTGGCTTTGTATAAATATCCTTAATTGTGTTGAGGAATTTCCCTTCTATTACTATTTTGTTGAGAGTTTTTTATCATGAATGGGTGTTGGACTTTGTCAAATGCCTTTTCTGCATCCATTGATAAGATTATGTTTTTCTTGTCTTTTGTTTTATTAATGTGATGGATTACACTGATTGTTTTTCTAGTGGTGAACCATTCCTGCATACCTGGTATAAATCCCGCTTGATCACGGTGAATTATTTTTTTGATATGTTGCTGAATTCTATTGACTAGAATTTTGTTGAGGATTTTTGTGTCAATGTTCATGAGGGATATTGGTCTGTAATTTTCTGTTTTTGTGGTGTCTTTACCTGGTTTTGGTATCAGGGTTGTGCTGGCTTCATAGAATGAGTTTTGGAGTATTCCATTCTTTTCTATGCTGTGAAATACCTTTAGTAGTAGTGGTGTTAACTCTTCTCTGAATGTTTGGTAGAATTCTTCAGTGAAGCCATCCGGGCCAGGGCTTTTTTTTTTTTTGTTGGGAGTTTTTAAATTACCTTTTCAATCTCTTCATTTGTTATAGTTCTATTTAGTTGTTCTACTTCTGTTTGTGTTAGTTTAGGTAAGTAGTGAGTTTCTAGAAATTTGTCCTTTTCATCTAGGTTTTCAAATTTATTAGAGTTCTGTCTTTCATAGTATTCTGTTATCATTCTTTTTATTTCAGTTGGGTCTGTTGTGACATCACCCATCTCATTTCTTATACGGTTTATGTTCTTCCTCTCCTGTTTTTCTTTTGGGAGTTTGGCCACTGGTTTATCAGTTTTATTGATATTTTCAAAGAACCAGCTTTTGGTCTTGTTAACTCTTTCAATTATTTTTCTATTCTCTATTTCATTTAATTCTGCTCTAATTCTTATTATTTCCTTTCTTCTTGGGCCCAAAGCCTTCATTTCCTGCTCCCTTTCTACTTGTTCCAGTTGTTGGGTTAATGTTTTGATTTTGGCCCTTTCTTCTTTTTGGATGTGTGCACTTATTGCTATAAACTGAACTCTGAACACTGCTTTTGCTGTGTCCCAAAGGTTTGGTAGGATGTGCTTTTCATTCTCGTTTGATTCTATGAATTTCTTTATTCCACCGTTAATGTCTTCTATAACCCAGTAGTGTTTGAGCAAAGTTTTGTTCACTTTTCAATTGTTTGATTTCTTTTTTCCTTGTTTTTTCTGTTTTTGATTTCTTCTTTTATGGCTTAAAGTCAGGAAAAATGCTTTGTAATATTTTGATGGTTTGGATTCTGTTAAGGCTTGATTTATGGTCTTATATGTGGTCTATTCTGGAGAATGTCCTATGTACGTTGAAAAAGAAAGTGTACTTGGCTGCCGTTGGATGGAGTGTTTGGTACATGTCCATGAGATCAAGTCGGCTAATTGTAGCATTTAGATCTTCTGTGTCTTTATTGAGTGTCTTTCTGGATGTTCTGTCCTTCACCAAAAGTTATGTGTTGAAGTCTCCTACTATTATTTTGGAGCTATCTATCTCTCTTCTCAATGTTAGAGTTTGTTTTTATGTAATTTGGAGCCCTGTCATTGGGTGCTGAAGTATTTATTATAGTTATGTCCTCCTGGTGTATTGACCTTTTAATCATTATATAGTGTCCTTCCTTATCCTTTGCGGTGGATTTTACTTTAAAGTCTATTTTGTCAGAGATTAATATTTCCACTCCTGCTCTTTCTTGAGTGTTGTTTGCTTGATATATATTTTTTCCCGTCCTCTGAGTTTTAGTTTTTTTGTGTTTTTAAGTCTAAGGTGTGTCTCTAGTAGGCAGCATATAGACAGATCATGTTTTTTAATCCATTTTGCCTCTCTCTGTCTCTTTATTGGTGTATTTAGTCCATTTACATTCAATATAATTATTGATAAGTATGCGTTTAAGGCTGTTATTTTGCTGTCTTTTTGTGTGTGTTGTTGACAGTTTCTTTGTTCCACTTAATTTTCTGTGCTGAGTTGTTTTTCTTTATGTATTTTTTTCATCTTTTTCATTGTTGTTGATTTTCTGTTTGCTGAGACTTTATATTTTTCTTGTTTTTTACTGTGGTGTATAGGATGCTTAGTTTCCTTCGTGGTTACCTTAATACTTACCCATAGTTCTAAGTTTAAACCAGTGTTTTAATTCTTTACATACCCTTGACTTCCTCTCCATATCAAGAATCTATGTCTACATTTTTTAGTCTCTCTTTTTTGTTTTACTATTGTCATCTTTTACATACTGATATCTCTGTTTCCCTATTTTCAATGTTTTAGCTTTGATTTCTTTTTGTGACCTCCCTATCTGAGTTGATATCTGGTTACTCTGTCCTGTCTTCTAGTTTTGGGTTGTTATCTGATGTTATTGATTTTTTAACCTGAAGACTCCCTTTAGTATTTCCTGTAATTTTGGCAAGCTTTTTGAAAATTCCCTGAACTTCTGTTTATCTGGAAATGCCCTAATTTCACCATCGTATTTGAAAGACTGTTTTCCTGGATATATAATTCTTGGGTGACATTTTTTTTTTCCTTCAAGGCTTTATATATGTCACCCCATTGCCTGCTTGCCTGCATGGTTTGGACTGAGTAGTCCAAGCTTAGTCTTATTCACTCTCCTTTGTAGATAGATGACTTTTCGTTTATCCCTAGCCACTCTTAAAATTCTTTATCTTTGGTTTTAGCAAATTTTATTATAATATATCTAGGTGATTTTCTTTTGGGACCTAGCTTACGTGGGGTTTGATGAGCATCTTGGATAGATATCTTCTCATCTTTCACGATATCAGGGAAATTTTCTGCCAACAAATCTTCAACAATTCTCTCTGTATTTTCTGTTATACCCCCTGTTCTGGTACTCCAGTCACTCGTAGGTTATTCCTCTTGATAGAGTCCCACATAATTCTTAGGGTTTCTTCATTTTTTTAAAACCTTTTATCTTATTTTTCCTTAAATATGTTGGTGTCAAGTGCTTTACCTTCAATCTCACTATTTCTGACTTCCATTGCCTCAATTCTGCTCCTATGACTTTCTATTGAGTTTTCTAATTCTAATATTTTATTGTTAATCTTCTGGATTTCTGATTGCTGTTTCTGTATGGATTCTTTCAGCCTGTTAAATTTGTCATTATGCTCTTCTCTAATCTTCTTAAGTTCCTCTATTGCTCAGTTTATGTTTTCCTGATCTACTGCCTGATCTCTTGAAGAGTTCTGTATATTAATCTTTTGTATTCTGCCTCTGGTAATTCCAAGAAATTATCTTCCTCGGGAATTTTTTGTGATTCTTTATTTTGGGAGCTTTCTGAAGTAATCGTCTACCTCTTTATGTGATTTGATATTGAATGTTGTCTCTGAGCCATCAGTAAGTTATTATATTTATTTATTTTATATTTGCTTACTGTGTCCTTGCTTCTTGCTTTGTTTTGTTTTGATATAGCCAAATAGTCTGCTCGTGTGAGCTAGCCTGATAACTGGTACCCCTGAAGTTGCAACATCCTGCCCCCAGGTGGTCAGACCTGCTATTAAGTATATGAGCCCAGGTGTCTGCCCACTGGTCTTGTATGGATTCAGCTCAGGTGTCCAGGTAGTTGGCCACCAAGTGTATGGTGCAGGCTCTCACCTACAGTCCTAGACAGGCATGAGTGATTGGTGTAGGCAAAGGCATCTGGCTGCAGCAGGGGGTCAAACACCAGCAAGGCAGTGAGCCAACAGCCACCATTGAATTTCCCTGTTCCCTAGAGCATGTAGCTGGGTGGGTTTGCGAGCTGGACTATGAGCACCCAATGCTGTTGGCTGTAAGGACTGGAGGGCATCTCTTATTCTTGTGCCTCTGTCACAAGTGGCTAGGTGGCATGAGTAGAGCCACCAGTCCTTAGCCCCTGATGTGGGTAGGTGAAGACCCTGCTTAATGGGCAGAGCAGTGTCAAATGTCATGAACCTGCCACTTCACAGCTAAAACAGTTGAAGTTTGAGTTCAGGTATATATCCTGTTGTACTGTGGTAATGAGGGTCTATGCTGTTGAAATGGGGCCACACAAGTCTCTGCGGGGGAAAGGCACTCAAAGTCAGTAGACCACTTATGCCTGTGAGTAAAGGAGTTGTGCCTACCCTGAATTCCTGGCTTAGGGGATCCAGCAGATTATTCTTCCCCCTGTTTGTTAATTTGTTCCCTCTCCAAGGCTGGGAGAATAGCTCAGTGTGCACGATGAGTTCTGCTTCTGTCCCAGGGGACTCAGCAATCACTGAAGCCATCCTGGACCCAGTGCAGAACAGGGAGAAGGGAGGTAAATGGGATAGAGGTTTTCCCTAAGTGAGGTGTTTTTTGATCCATGTGATAGGCCAGATGCAAGTACTTATTTTTCACCAGTTGAAGGCTGCTTCTCACTCATTCTGGATGGCTGAGTAGACTCTCTGTTGCTGGATCTCTCCTGAAGTGGAAAACGTCTCCCGAGCACTGCTGCTTGTCTCACTGAGCACAACAGCCAATCTGGCCTGAAGGTCTCCGGCTCCTACTAGGTCAGGTCTGGCAACTCCTCACTGCTTCCCAACCATCTCTTCCTTCCCCTGCCACTAAGTGCAATTCCTCAACTTTGCCTTTGATATTCAGGGCTCCTAGATTGTCATATATAATCTATTCACTTGTTTTTTTGGGGGTCTTTGTATTAAGAGGGACCACGGGAAGTGTCTGACTACTCTGCCATCTTAGCCCCTCCTACTCATTCCTTTTAATAGAAAAGAAAAAATGCTCCTGTATTGAACTTTAATTCACTTTGCTTTTGACTGGATTCAGAACCACCCAGACAGTGATCAATAATTGTAACCTAAGCACTGATTCACCAGTCATCTTTTTTTTCTTGTTCTACATAACCTCACTGTATTTGGCTTGGAGTCTCCAAACTGCATAGAAAACACAGGCAGAGGGCAAAATCCAAGCAAGATCGAAGAGAAGAAACTATGCACAGATTTCCTCAGAGAACGTTGGAACAGTGGCCACAGTAGGGGAATCAATATTCTGATGAACTATTTTCCCCAAGGGAAGGGACTAGCAAAACCTTAAGGGCTTCAAACTCTCTACCATGTCCACTTGTAGCCAGGGTTACCTCAACTTGTCAGTGCCAAGTGCCTGATGCTGGGCAGTGGTACCCCCACTGGCTTCACCCCAAATATCTGGGTTGGCTACTCCTTCTCCAGAAGAGTCCCCACTCGCAGTACCAGGCATTTCCCACACTCTGACACCAAGATTCCTGCACTTCCAGTCCTCCTGGCTGTTAGAGCCACAGCTCCAAAGACAGAAGACAGACCTTCCCATAGAATACTGAGACTGTTTTCAGCAGAGTTCTCCAGAATGAGAACAGGAAGGAGACGATCTATGGGTGTGGGCACGAACTGAGAAGTGAATTAGCATTTTTGTCACATCCTTCGTACAACTGGGCAGGTCCTCAAACCTCCTCCACCATCTGGGCAGAGTAGACACCTTTTGCCTTTAGCCTAATTTGTGCATGTAAGTTAACCCAGACACGAGTTTATTTATGTATTATATGTATTAGGTAATCTTAAATCATTTTATCTTTTGCCTTATTTTGAAGTTTCATTTGAACTTCTCTTAGCCTGTATCTTCTTAAAGACGAAAAAACATGTCAACTCTCTGGTTCCTTTTCAGCACAGACCGTCTCCCCTCCTAGGCCAGTAAGACACAATAGAAGCTCAGCTGGAGCTACGATGTCATTAAAAATATATTAATATTATTAAACTATACTTAAATATATTAAATAAATATTAAAACATGTTAATAAGGTGTTACGAAGAAATTAACCACATTCGACCTCTTAATGTAGGGATAAAGAAGTACATAAATGTTGTAGAAAATGTCAAAATTTGGGAATAGGCTGATAATATGGATTTATAGGCCCATGAGCTATTCCTTAACGAATTAAAAATAAGATGGGATGACAGGAATATTTATCACTTAAAATCCTCCTCAGATTGATTCTGACGGTCAGCCCAATTCTGGAACCACTGGTCTAGAAAGCTGAGTGGAGGGAAGTGAGTGAGATAATCTACTGGGAAAACCTCACCAGGAAGAGGTGGTTTTATAAGGACATGGGCGGGTCGAATGATTCCCGGGGTCTTAAGGCAAGGCAGCAAGGGAGGGAGGTGGCTGTGGTGGAGGAGGAGAAAAGGAAAGACTTGAGCCTGTGATTTTGAAAATATGTAGAATTTGCTTTTGATCCAGAAAAAAAAAAAAATCCGGTATATTTCTCTCGAGACTTTCATGGGTTTGAAAGCTTCTTGCTTTCATTCTGTCACTGAATAGAAAGACTCAGCATTTTGAAGCGCACTCCTGTGATTTAGATTTTTTTCTGCGTAAAGCAGTCTTTGGTTTTGGTGGTTCCGAAAGAGCTGTGGGAAAACCCGATTGCCCCAATCCCAATTTGGTTAAGGTAGAAGCCATGCCGGGTGTGAAAGCAGAATATACCTGGAAGCTCTGGGTTTGAGCAGCTCTAGTTTTGGTGGGGACAGTTGAATTTTAGAGCCTTGTGGTTAGAATACAAAGCAAAGGATGAGAAAGAGAGTGGCAAGTCTGTATTATTTATCTATTCCTGGTAACATACTGCTACAAAACTTTAGAAGTTTAAAACAACAGCCATTCGATTGGTTTAAATTTCTGGGGATAAGAAATTTGTGCAGGGCCCAGTAAGGTGGTTGTCCTCTTGCATGTATTGTCAGATGGAGCCAATTTTGGCAGGGCTGGCAGGGCAGAAGTTCTTTTTGAAACCATGAAGAACACATCTGTCTATTGATCAGGGACATTTTATAAAACACACCAAGTATTTAGGTCTTCTGTGTAAAACACAAAATGCAGGAAGAGAGCATTTCAGATCCCTGTAGAGTCAAGAACAGTCAGATGGACAACCCAACCCCAATCTTGTCAGTGGAAGCCACATGGGGAGCAGTAAGGAGATGGTTCTAGCAGCACCCACCCCCCACCGCCAAACACAGGTATCAACAAAGGCTGAGTGGCGAATCAGGACATCTATCCCTTCATAACCAGTTGATACCCCTCTTTTTCCAGCCAGAGCAATATCAAAGGTAGCCAGCTAAAACAGAATGTTTAAATAAGATCCAGAGTCTCACATCTCAAATATCTAGGTTTCAAGTGAAAATCACTGGTCATAAACTAAAAACAAGGAAGATCTTGAACTGAATGAAAAAAGAGAATCAATAGATACCTATTACCTTCCACCAAGAAGACGGTAGAATTATTTGAGAGAGCTATTTCAAAAAGCCTTTATAAAAATGCTTCAACAGCATATGAACACAATTGAAACAAATAAAAAATTAGAAAGTCTCAACAGAGAAATACAAGAGCCTTGTTTCTCTCTTACCAAGCATCTGATGAAAGCACAGGAGAGATGAGGAGGTTGGTAGGTCTCAAACATTCTTATCTACCGAAATACTATCAGTGTTTCAAGTCCCATCTTCAAATCCCTTCCTGTCTCCCTTCCTGTCTTCTGCTCCTCTTTCAATGCTTCTCTTCCCCCACCTACCGCCTTCCTTTCCCCACTATCTCATCACAATACTCTCCTTTCTCTATCCCCTCCCTCCTCTCCATTTCTTCTCTTCAGTTCTCTCCAGTTCTCAAAGATTTGACTTTGTAGTCTAGTAATAATAGAACCTTGCTGATTTTTGGAATCACCTGGGGAAAATTTTAAATTATATATATTCCTGTCTCTGCCCATGACAAGATTTCCTCCAAAACACATGTCTAGGTTGAAAACACATTTTTTATAAAGGCAAAAATATCTACTTTTGTGTCTCAGAAACAAGATTTGAAGACCTGTCCAGACATAGGAAGGGTTTATAGAGAGCAAATTCATTTCTCTGACTCATTGAGGAAAGGATTCTGTCAGAAAGAGGTGCTATATCGGCTGATGTGTCTTTTCTAACTTTCTTCTCCCTGTCTTTCATCCCTGGGAATGAATTGTGAATTGATTACACTTCAGTATTATCTCCCCACCTGGACCTAAATGTCCTGAACAACTTTCACAGTACTCGTCTTTGTATCTCCAGGCACTACCTTTTGTATTTTCTGGAAGTTTTCTTGGTAGAAAGGAAGGAAGTTGATTTAAGTGACTATTCCCTCCTGGGACCTTCTTTGGTGGTAAACTAGAACTACCACTCAGGAAGTCCACTTGGAACAGTCCTTGGAAGCGTCAACGGTTATGGAAAGATCCTAGTGGCAGGAATGGTGTCTTTCAACCTAGAATGAAATGCCTCTTCTCTTGAGGGTTTTAGAAACAGCAGAAATGAACCGGATAGTCTTTGACCGCCAATTCAAATCTCTGAACACCTGTAGATAATAGTACCCACCAATTGTAGAGTATATCCTGGGGCCCAATAGACAGGGGGCTTAGCACAGTAGTAGAGCGTACACATGCACAAGGCTGTGGGTTCTATCCCCAGCACCTCCATTACTAACTCATTCTTACCCCATGGGTTTGACTCCTCCTGACATGGCCTCCACACAGCAAAGTCAGGATCCAGCCTGAGTAAAAGAAACAGTTCCCTCAATATCTCCTGAATGCTAACTCACAAGCATACCACCAACATATGAACAGCCTATTTTTTTTTTTGACGATATGTCTAACTATTATTGTTGTGCTGAAGCAGCTACGTTGGGAGGGGTCAAGGCCTTTGGAGTCTATATGAATTAGTACTAAATATTTAGCTGTGGAAAAAAAAAAAAAAAGCCAATGGAAAGAGAAAAAAGAGTAAGAATCCCGTGGACAAATTCCTTTAGATTTCTCTCTCTCTCTTTCTGCAGTGCCTGTGTCAATAGACTGACTTAGGAAGAGAAAAACTTCACTTTCCTTTCTTTTTCCTGCTCTTCCTTACCCTTGCACCCCTAGCCACACACTCCTGGCCTGGAAAAGTATGTTTCTTGGAGAGCTGTGATCCTTGCTCCTTCTCAGAGACAGAGTGGGTGAACACTGCATGGGCAATGACGTCTCTTAATCATCCCCAACGCTTCCAAACTGGACAACTGAGGAAATTATTTGTAGAAGTATCCTAGTGTGTTAAAATAGCTCAGTTGGGAGAGCTTTTGGTGGACAACCTATACCAGTCAGTTCCCAGTCTTCCCTTTGAAAGGTTGTCGTTTTTTGGTCAAAATGAATTACCAGCTAGCAAATCATTTACACAAGTCACCTGATCACAGACATCCTCCTGCTTCTACTTCCTAAATAACTCATTACTTCAAGCAGTGCTGCAGAGAAAAACAGAATTCAATGCTCTCAATTTTTCATTGGCTTCCACACAACATATTTTTGGTTATTCTTTTTTTAAATCTTTAAATGAGCTCCTGCTTGAAACATCTTTAAATCTTTAAATGAACTCCTGCTTGAAACATCTCAGGGTATATTTTTGGAGTGTAAAGGGAAAATATAAGCTGCATAGATTAGAGGGAACTAATCACAAGGGTGCTGGACTCCTTCACCTAGGTGAGAGAATAGCCATTGTCTTTGCTATTTCTAAGTCAGTCGAATTCTATCTACATTTTTTTTATCCAGGAACTCCTCAAAACTGATGCCCAAAGATGGTAACTTTTTAAGTATTCCTAGGCTATTTGGTTGCATTATTTTAAATATCTATATCCGTATGAATCTCTTCTGTTGTGTTAAAGCATTTTGGGGATAAAGGTGAGTTTGGAGTTTTTACTTGGTCTAACATCCTTACTCCTTTCATCTGTGTCTTTCCATGCCTTCTTACCTCCGGATTAGTTTCCTATGACTATTATAACAAATTACCACAAACTTGCTGGCTTAAAACAGCACACATTTATTATCTTACAGTTCTGGGAGTCAGAAATCCAAAATTAGTTTCGCTGGAATGAGATCAAGGTGTTGGCAGTGTCAAGATCCCTCTGGGGGCTCTAAGGGAGGCACTGTTTTCTTGTCTTTTCTAGTTTCTATAGCTGTGTTTCTTGCATTTCTTGGTTGGTGGTCCCTTTCTACATCTTCAAAACCAGAAATGTAGCATCTTGTTTCAGTGGTCTCATTGCCTTCTTCTGTATCAAATATCCTTTACCTCTCTCTTATAAGAACACTTATGATTGCATTTAGGGATCACCCTGATAATGTAGGATAATCTTCCCATTTTTAAGATCCTTAATTTAATTATACCTGCAAAATTCCTTTTGCTATGTAAGGTAACATTCACAGGTTCCAAGGTTCAGGACCTGGATATCTTTGGGAATCATTACTCAGTCTACTACATCCCTGCACTTGGAAATAATCAGTCTGTTTAAATCTAGTATAGTTTTAATCTTTTATTATAAAACTCTGGTCACCTAACCTAAGTTGGGGAGATCAAGGTGAGGATCAAGGAAATGAGGACAATCTCAGATGGTGTGAATGAGCAATGAGTGTTAGCAGGAGCACAGATGATGGTGAAGTATCCAATCAGTTGTGGTGAGAAATTCACTTCTACAAGTAGGACTAGAGCAAATCTTCTGTCAAACTCCAGATTAAACCAGGAACATTTAACATGTTCAATATAAAATTCCTTCACCAATCTTTTTTCTACAAAGGAAGGAATTCACTCCATTGAGTAGTTTATCATAGGTGGCTAATGCCAGGGTTTGAACTAGGTAGTTCAGTGTAAGTATGTGAGGAAACTACTCAAAATTAGAGAAAGAACCACCAGGAAGGAGGAGGTAAAACAATTTCTGTAGCCCACACAGAATTTATAATAGTTTATGTTTCCAACAGCCAGAGTGGAGAAAACTTATTATACCTGGGGCACTGAGTAGAGTACTGAGTGGAGTTGTCTCAGTAATGAGACCAAATATTATGTAATGTTTGCTCTGGTCCTGCCTAATAAAACATAAAAGCAAGTGTTAAAGGGATTAAACTGTGTCCCAGAAGAAAACTCAAAATTATTAAAACAATACCAAAACAAATAAAACAAACAAGAAAACCAATGCACTTAACAATGTAAAATTCACATTGTCAGGTAAGTAAATTAAATATACTAGACATGCAAAGTATTCCTGGTGGTGCAGCGGTTAAGAGTTCAGCTGCTAACCAAAAGGGCAGCGAATCCACCAGCCACTCCTTGGAAACCCTATGGGTATGCTCTACTCTGCCCATAGGGTCATTATGGGTCGGAATAGTTTTGACAACAAGGGTTTTGGTGATTTTTTACACATGAAAAAAAGCAGGGAACTAAGACTTAAAATGAGGTTAAAAAAAGAAAAAAAAAAAAAGTAAAGAAAAGGAAAACCAACAAAGCTGTTCCCTTTGGCAGCATGTATACTAAAATTGAAATGATACAGAGATTAGCATGCTTCCTGCACAAAGATGATATACAAATTGATGAAGCATTCCTGTCATGGATTGAATCGAGTCCCCCCAAAAATGTGTTTGTCAATTTGTCTAGGCAATGATTCCCAGTGTTGTGTGGTTGTCCTCCATTTTGTGGTTGTAATTTTACATTAAAAAGGATTAGGGTGGGATTGTAACACCACCCTAACCCAGGTCACATCCCTGATCCAATGTAAAGGGAGCCTCCCTGGGGTGTGGCCTGTACCACCTTTTATCTCTTGTAAGAGATAAAAGGAAAGGGAAGCAAATGGAGAAGCAGGGCCCTCATACCACCAAGAAAGAAGCAGAGCAGAGTGCATCTTTTGGACCCTAGCTTTCTGTGCAGAGAAGCTCCCTAGTCCAGGGGAAGATTGATGATGATGAGGACCTTCCTCCAGAGCCAACAGAGAGATTAAGCCTTCCCCTGGAGCCGATGCTCTGAATTTGGACTTCTAGCTTACTAGACTGTGAGAAAATAAATTTCTGTTTGTTAAAACCATCCACTTGTGGTATTTTTTGTTAGAGCAGCCAGCACTAGATGACTAAGACAGTTGCATATTTTTCTTTTTGTTCTACCATAGCTGTGATACTACCTTCTGTAATTTAGTGTAGCTGTTTTCTGTTAACACACCACAGGCATTTCCCTGACGTTGTTAGTGATTTTATTTTGGAATGGCTAGATGGTGTTATGTATTGAATTATGTCTTCACAAAATATGTGTCATAATCCTAACTTCTATGCCTGTGATTATAAGACAGGATTAATGTAGGGTGTATCTTAAGTTCAATCTCTTTTGAGATATAAGAGAGATTAAACAAGGAAGCAAGAGAAGTAGAGGTGGGGAAAACACATGCCAAGCCACATGAAGATCACCCAGGATCAGAAGTTAAAAGAGACAAGGACCTTCCTCTAGAGCTGACAGAGAGAGAATGCCTTCCCCTACAGCCTGCACCTTGAATTCAGACTTCTAGCCTCCTGTCATGGATTGAACTGTGTCCCACCCAAAATTTGTGTCAACTTGACTAGGCCATCATTCCCTATATTGTGTGGTTTCCTCCATTTTGTGATCTGATGTAATTATGTAAAGTAAATCTTATCCTCTATACCTGTGGTTATGGTCCCGTTTGGGAGTCAGTTGTCTGTTATGTCAATGACAATAGGGTGGGAAGCACCACCCTTGCTTGAGTCATACCTTTTATGTTACAATAGATAAAAGAGAGAGAAGTGAGCAGAGAGGAGAGACCTTCCACCATCAAGAAAGAAAAACCGGGAGCAGAGCATGTCCTTTAGACTCAGGGTCCTTGTGCTGAGAAACTCCTAGACCCAGGGGAAGAATAGTGACTAGGACCTTTCCCCAGAGCTGACAGAAACAGAAAACTTCCCCTAGAGCTGGCACCCTGAATTTGAACTTCTAGCCTCCTAAAACCGTGTGAGAATAAACTTCTGTTTGTTAAAGACATCAGCCTGTGATATTTCTGTTATAGCGGCACTAGATAACTAAGACAGAATTTGGTGCCAGGAGTAGAGTGCTGTGCTAACAGATACCTAAAGTGGAGAAACAATTTTGAAACTGAATGAGTAGAGGCTGGAAGAGTTTTAAGCTGTGTAGTAGTAAAAGCCTAGATTGCCCTGAAGAGACTGTTGGTGAAATTATGGACAACAAAGGCAATTTTGCTGAGGGCACAAAAGGGAGTGAGGAGAGCTGTTTAACCCTGGAGATGGCACAGACAGCGAGAAGCAGCAGCAGAGAAACAGTGACAGCAGAACCAGGAGACCAGCATGAGACAGAGTGGGAGCTGACCTACAGAGGGAAAGAGCTGAGTGCCTTCAGGCAGGAGACTTGCTTGTGTAGTGGGGTGCCTCCAGCACTTACCAGTGAAGCTAGGCTTGCCAACCCACGGGGCTAGAGAGCTGAGCGCCTTCCAGCTGAGGCTTATTGGTAGAGTGGCTTGCCTCTGGGCATTTATCAGTAGAGTTAAAGATCTTTGCAACACTTGCCTGAGCATGGCAGAGCCTGGGACAGCCCAAGAGGCCTGAGGGGTCGAGGGGCTGAGAGGTCAAGGAACCAGGAAGCAGAAGCTGAAGAGTCAAGATGCACAGGAAGCAGAGCAGCCTTGGTCTCAAAGGGTAGGGCCACAACCTTGGGGGTCTCAAAGTGTAGAAGCAAGGTGCCTTAGTTATCTAGTGCTGCTATGACAGAAATACAAGTGGATGGCTTTAATAAAGAGAAATTTATTCTCTCACAGTCTAGTAGGCTAGATGTCCAAATTCAGGACACCAGCTCCAGGAAGAGGCTTTCTCTCTGTATCTGCTCTGGAGGAAGTTCTTGGTCATCAATCTTCCCCACTTCTAGGAGCTGCTCAGCACAGGAACCCTGGGTCCAAAGGAAACACTTTGCTCCTGGCACTACTTTCTTGGCAGTATAATGTCCCCTTGGTTCTCTGCTCACTTCTCTCTTTTATGTCTCAAAAAAGATTAGTTTAAGACACCAACTAATCTTGTAGACTGAGTCCTGCCTCATTAACATAGCTGCCAATAATCCCATCTCATCACATCACAGAGATAGGATTGACAACACATAGGAAAATCACATCAGATGACAAAATGGTGACAATTCACACTATACTGGGAATCATGGCCTAGCCAAGTTGACAGATATTTTTGGGGGACATAATTCAATCTGTGACACAAGGCATGCTGAGTTTCAAAAGGTGGGGCCACAGCCTCCTATGTTTCAAAGGGTCAGATCTTCCTCTACTTGGTTCTGGAGTGTGAGGCTGCCATTCACAAGTGCCAGGAGGATGTGGCCGGATGTGATGCCCAAAGCTGAGTGGGTAGGGCTGCAATGCCCAAAGGACAGAAGAATGGGGCTTGCCAGTGCAAGAGGTTGGGGTCACCACTCCATGGACTAGGAGAATGTGGCAGCCGAAAGTCGAGGAAGCAGAGTTCCTGTTTCAGTGGGCCTGTAGGGTGGAGCTGAAGCCCAGGGATAAGGGCCCTCACTACCACCAAGAAAGAAGATCTGGGAGTGGATCATATCCTTTAGACCTGGGATCCATGCACTAAGACCCTCCTAGGCCCAGGGGAAGATTGATGTCAAGCAACACAGAGACCTCCAAGGAACATCAGTCCCACAGTTGTTGAAAGGAGACAGAGAACTTCCCCCAGAGCCGACAGAGGGAGAAAGCCTTCCTCTAGAGCTGGTGCCCTGAATTCGGACTTTTAGCCTCCTAAACTGTGAGAAAATAAATTTCTGTTTGTTAAGGCCACCTACCTGTGTTATTTCTATTAGAGCAGCACTAGATCCCAGTGCTGTTGCTAAGTATTCACTGTTATAAATAGATGACTATCTTTGTGCGTAAAGCTTTTCCTCAATGTCAAAGTATTTCCTTAGGATAGATTCCTAGAGGTGGGATTATTGAATTAAAAGTATAAAAACACTTGAGTCTCTTGTTACATATAAAAAAATCAGTTTCCAGAAATGTGTGGATCAATTTCCATGCTATCAGCAAGGATGAATGTGTGCATCTCACCATTTTGTCAGTACTGGTTATTATCATCTGGCTAAAGATTTGCTAATTTGATAATGAAGAATAGTATTGTGTTTCATTCTGCATTTTATTTGATTTCTAGCAAAGTGGAATCATGTTAAGCAGCTGTATTTCTTATTTTGTGGATCATCAATGTCCATTGCTCCTATCTACTGGGGTCTGATAAGTTTGTATGACTCACTATATATTAAAAATATTAACCTGTTGTGCGTGAAAAAAAGACCCTAAAATGACCAAGGTGATAGAAATAGTAGATCAGAACATTATACAGCTATCACAGATTATATTCCGTATGTTCAAGAAGGTAAAGGAAAATGTAGTTATGCAAGATATAAAAAAAGAGCCAAGTAAAACTTCTAGAGAAAAAATTACAATGTCTGTGATAAAAATTACACTGGATGGGATTAACATCACATTCAACAATGCAGATAAAAAGAGTATTAAGCATGAAGACATAAAACCCAAAATCCAAGCCATTGTCATTGAGTTGATTCCCACTCATGGTGACCGTACAGTACAGACTAGAACTGCTCCATGGGGCTTCCAAGGCTGTAAATGTATATGGAAACAGAGTGCCACATCTTTTTCCTGCAGATCAGCTGGCGGGTTCGAACCATCGACCTTTCAGTTAGAAGCTGAGTGCTTAACCACTGTACCCCCTGCTTACCTGAAGACATAGGAATAGAAATTATCCAAAATGAAACACAGGGATATAAAAAACTGATTAAAAAAATAGAGCATCAATGAGCTGTGGGACAATTTCAAGCGAACTAATATATGTATAGTTGGAATCTCAGAAGTGGCATAGGGAATAAGAACAAAATATTTGAAGAAGTAATTGTTAAAAATTTTCTGAATTGATGAAAGTATAAACCCACAGATGTAAGAATCTCAATGATCTCCAGGCACAAGAAGCATGAAGAAAACTACACCGAAGAGTATCACAATCAAATTGGTTATGGCTTGATTTTGAATTTTGGCAGGTAGGTAACTTTGTTTTTCCACAGGTTGTTTTCACATGTCTTGTGACCAGAGGCAACATACACACATGACTCAGCAGATTGACATGCTTACACTAGAGCACTAGCCAAACGTGTATTGGAACAAACATTTTACGTTTGGTTAGTAAGTTTCATCTATTTTCCCTTAAAATTTTTAAATCTTTATTTAAAATAAAGACAGACTTATACTAGTTATCTCTATGTGTATGATCTTAGATGTAGATAAACCAAAAGGGGGGTGGTTAGAAACAGATAAGATATGCATTTTGCTTAAATTGGTAAAAGGAGACATGAGTGATATAAACAAGCAACCAGCAAATATTGTAGTTTACTATATGTAGTGCTCTGCATTTTATTATTTTCTTTTTAATATTTTTTTTATTGTACTTTAGATGAAGGTTTACAGAACAAATAGTTTCTCATTAAACAGTCAGTACACAAATTGTTTTATGACATTGGTTAACAACCCCATGACATGTCAACACTCTCCTTTCTCAGACTTGTAGGACTTTTATTTTATTTTTTTGGTGAAAATACACTTAGCCAAAGATACAGCATTTTAAACACATCTACACGTACAATTCAGTGACATTGATTGCATTCTTCCAGTTGTGTTGCTAATCTCACTATCCTTTTCAAAATTATTCCATCACTATTATCTTTAACTGACTGCCCCTAGGCTTCCCATCAATCCTTTTGAATTGCTGTTGCCAATTTTATCTCACATAGACAATGCTTTTTTTTTTATTGTACTTTAAAAGAAACTTTACAGAACAGAAAAGTTTCTCATTAAACAGTTAGTACACATGTTGCCCTATGACAAAGGTTAACAACCTCACTACACATCAACACTGTCCTTAGTCAACCTTGGGTTCCCTATCACCAGGTTTCCTGTCCCCTCCTGCCTTCTAGTCCTTGTCCCTGGACTGCTGTGCCTCATTAGTCCCGTTTTGTGTTATTGGGCTGTCCAATCCCCGGCTGAACATTGAACCTCCGGAGTGATTTCACCATTAAGCTAAAGGAGTGTCCAGGGGCCATACTCTTGGGGTTTCTACAGTCTCTCTCAGGCCAGTAAATCTGGTCTTTTTTTGTGAGTTAGAATTTTGATCTACATCCTTCTTCAGCTCTGTCCAGGACCCTCTGTTGTGATACCAGTCAAAGCAGCCCGTGGTGATAGCCAGGCACCATCTATCTGTACTGGACTCAGTCTGGTGGAGGTCATGGTAGCTGTGGTCCATTAGTCCTTTGTACTAATCTTTTCCTTGTATCCTGTTCTCTTCATTCTCCCTTGCTCCCAAAGAGGTGAGATCAGTGGAGTATCTTAGATGGCTGCTCACAGGTTTTTATGACCCCAGACGCTACTCACCAAGATAGAATGTAGAACATTGTTTTTATAAACTGTGTGATGCCAACTGAGCTAGATGTTCCCCAAGACCATGGACCCCACAGCCCTCTGCCCAGCATTCAGTCCCTCAGGGATTTTGGATGTGTCTATGGACCTTTCCTTGTACAAGTTGTGCTGGCTTCCCCAGTATTGCTTACTGTCTTACCTTTCACCAAAGTTACCACTTATCTGTTGTCTGTTTAGTTCCCCCCCAACCCTCTTTAACGAACAGATTGTTTCTTTTTGTGTGTAAACTTTTACATGAGTTTTTACAGTAGAGCTCTCATGCAATATTTGTCCTTTTCTGACTGACTTATTTCACTCAGCATAATGTCCTTCAGTTTCATCCATGTTATGAGATGCTTTCACAGATTCATCATTGTTCTTTATCGTTGCATAATACTCCATTGTGTGTATGCACCATAGTTTGTTTATCCATTCATCTGTGTTGAGCATCTAGGTTGTTTCCATCATTTTGCTACTGTGAACAATGCTGCAGTGAACATCGGTGTGCATACATTTATTCATGTGACGGCTCTTATTTCTCTAGGATATATTCTTAAGAGCGGGATTGCTGGATCGTAGGTTATTTCTATTTCTAGCTTTCTAAGGAGGTGCCATATCATTTTCCAAAATTGTTGTATCATTATGCATTCCCACCAGAAGTGCATGAGAGTTCCCATCTCCCTGCAGCCTCTTCAACATTTGTTATTTCCAGTGTTTTTGATTCGTGCCAGTAATCTCAGTGTGTGATGGTATGTCATGGTGTTTTTAATTTGCATTTATGTAATGGCTAGTAATCGCAAGCATTTCTTCATGTATTTGTTGGCCGCTTGAAAGTCTTCTTTGGTGAAGTGTCTGTTCATTTCCTTTGCCTATTTTTTAATTGGGTTATTTGTCTTTTTGTTATAGAGGTGTTAGATTTTCTTGTAGATTTTAGAGATTAGACCTTTCTCTGATTGTAAAGTCCAAAATTATTTTCACAGTCTGTAGGTTCTCTTTTCACTCTTTTGGTGAAGACTTTTGATGAGCATAAATGTTTTATTTTTAGAAGATCCCAGTTATCTAGTTTATCTTCTGGAGTTCGTGTGTTGTTAATTATGGTTTGTATCCTGTTAATGCCGTGCACTGGGGCCTCTAGTGTTGATCCTATTTTTTCTTCTATGAACTTTATAGTTTTGGGCTTTATATTTAGGTCTTTGGTACATTTTGAATTAGTTTTTGTATATGGCGTGAGGTATGGGTACGTTTCATTTTTTTTGAATATTGACATTCAGTTTTGCCAGTACCATTTGTTAAAAAGACTGTCTTTTCCCCATCTGATGGCCCTTGGGCCCTGGTTGAAGATCAGGTGACTGTAAGGTGGATGGACTTAAATCTGAGTTCTCAATTCTGTTCCATTGGTCAATGTATCTGTCGTTGTACCAGTACCAGGCAGTTTTGACTACTGTAGCTGTATAGTAGGTTCTGAGATCAGGTAGTGTGAGTCCTCCAACTTTATTCTTCTTCTTCAGTATTGCTTTACTTATTCGGGGATACTTCCCTTTCCATATAAAGTTAATGGTTAGTTTTTCCATCTGTTTGAAGAATGTTGTTGGTATTTGGATTGGGATGGTATTGTATTTGTAAATTGCTTTGGGTAGAATTGTGATTTTCACAATGTTGAGTCTACCTATCCATGAGCATGGTATGTTTTTCCATTTATGTAGATCTGTTTTAGTTTCTTGCAGTAGTATTTTGTAGTTTTCTTTGTATAGGTCTTTTACATCCCTGGTTATATTTATTCCTAAGTATTTTTTTTCGGGGCTTTTATAAGTGGCATTGTTTTCCTGATTTCCTTTTCATAGTTCTCTTTATTGGTGTATAGGAATCCAACAGATTTTTGTATGTTTATGTTGTATCCTGCTACTCTGCTGAATCTATTAGTTCCAGTAGTCTTCTCGTGGAGTCTTTAGGCTTTTCTATGTGTAATATCATATGATCCACAAACATGGACAATTTAACTTCTTCGTTAACAATTTGGATACACTTTATTTCTTTTTCTGTCCTTATTGATCTAGCTAGAACTTCCGGCACAATGTTAAATAGTAGTGGAGATAAAGGACATCCTTGTCTTGTTCCTGTTTTGAAGGGGAATGTTTTCAGCCTCTCTCCATTAAGAATGATGTTGGCCGTTGGTTTTGCATAGATGCCCTTTATTGTGTTGAGAAATTTCACTTTCCATATCTATTTTATTGAGAGTTTTTATCAGGAGTGGGTTTTGGACTCTGTAAAATGCCTTTTCTGAGTCAATTGAGATGATCATGTGATTCTTTTCTTTTCTTTATTTATGTGGTGGATTACGTTGATTGATTTTCTAATGTTGAACCATCCTTGCATACCTGTTATGAAGCCTATTTGAACGTGGTGTATTATTTTTTTTTATATTATGCTGAATTCTATTGGCTAGAATTTTGTTGAGAATTTTTGCATCTATATTCATGAGAGATATTGGTGTGTAATTTTCTTTTTTTGTGGCGTCCTTACCTGGTTTTGGTATCAGGGTTATGCTGGCATCATGAAATTAATTCAGAACTATCCCTTCCTTTTCTATGTTCTGAAATAGTTTTAGTAGTATTAGTACAAGCTCTTCTCTGAATGTTTGGTAGAATTCTCCAGTGAAGCTATCTGGGTCAGGGTTTGTTTTTGTTTTTTTTTTTTGCTATGAGTTGGTTTTTTTTTTTTTTTCCTATTATCTTTTCAATCTCTTCTCTTGTTATGGGTCTGTTTGAATTTTCAACATCACTTTGCGGTAGTGTGGATAGGTAGTGTGTTTCTAGAAACTTATCCATTTCCTCTAGGTTTTCAGATTTATTGGAATATAGTTTTTCATAATACTCTGTTACAATCCTTTTTATTTCAGTTCAGTGTACTGTAATGTCCCCCATTTCATTTCTTATTTGGGTTATTTGTGCCCTCTCCTGTTTTTCTTTTGTCAGTCTGGTCAGTGGTTTGCTGATTTTGTGGATTCTTTTAAAGAACCAACTTTTGGTTTTGTTGATTCTTTCTATTGTTTTTCTATTCTCTATTTCATTTATTTCTGCTCTGATTTTTATTATTTCCTTTCTTCTAGTGGCTGTGGGCTTTTTTTGCTGTTCTCTTTCTACTTGTTCGAGTTCCGTAGTAAATGTTTTGATTTTGTCCCTTTCTTCTTTTTTGATGTGTGCATCTATTGCTATAAATTGTCCTCTAAGGACAGCCTTTGCTGTGTCCCAAAGGTTTTTGTAGGATGTGTTTTCATTCTCATTTGATTCTAGGAATTTTTTGATTCTACCTCTGATTTCTGATGTGTAAGTAGGGCGTTCTTCAGTTTCCATGTAATTGATTTTTTTTTCCTTGCTCTTTCTGTTGTTAATTTCTACCTTCATGGTGTTGTGGTCAGAGAAGATACTTTATATTATCTCAGCTTTTTGGATCTTGCTGAGGATTGTTCTGTTGCCTACTATGTGGTCTATTCTGGAGAATGTTCCATGTGAATTGGAAAAGAATGTGTACTTTGCTGCTGTTGGGTGGAATATTCTATATATGTCTGTGAGGTGAAGTTGGCTGATTGTGCCCTTTAGGTCTTCTATATCTTTGTTGGGTTTCTTTCTAGATATTCTGTCCTTTACTGAGAGTAATGTGTTGAAGTCTCCTACTATTATTGTGGAACTGTCAGTTTCTCTTTTCAGTGCTGTTAGTTTGTTTTCTGTATTTTGGAGCCCTGTCATTAAGTGCACAGATGTTTATTACGGTTATGTTTTCATGATGGATCTTCCCTTTAATCACTATATAATGTCCTTCTTTGTCTTTTATGGTGGATTTTGTTTTAAAGTCTGTGTTATCTGAGATTAGTTTTGCCACTCCCGCTCTTTTTTGTTAGCTTTTTGCTTGATATATTTTTTCCATCCTTTGATTTTTAATAAATTTATGCCTTTGATTCTAAGGTGTGTCTCTTGTAGACACCATATTGATGGATCCTATTTTTTTAATCAATACTGTCACTCTCCATCTCTTTGTGGCTGCATTTAGGTCATTTAAATTCAGTGTAATTACTGATAGGTGTGAGTTTATTGCTGTAATTATGTAATAGTTTTTTTTTTTATTCTGATGTTTTCTTTGTTCGTCTTACTCTCCTGTGCTGAATTCCTTTTGTTTGCAGATTTTTTAAATTTTTTTTGTTTTTGTAGATTATGTTTTTACTGGGACTTTATGTTTTTCTTTTTTATTTTGATGAATAGGTTTTTGTTAAGTTTCTTTGTGGTTACCTTGAAATTTACCCTTATTTTTCTTGGTTTGAACCAGTCTATTATTACTTGGTATTGCGTTGAAGTCCTCTGCATTAGAAGGTTCTATACCTACAACTGTTTATTCTCTCTCTTATTGTTCTGATACTGTTGTCATTTACAGACTAACCTCTCTAGTTCTCTGATGTAATTCTTTTGGTTTTGGATAGTCCCTGAGACGTCATTTCCTAGATTTGGTATGTGGCTGGTACAATCCTGTGTCCTAGATTCAGACTGTGGTCTGATGTTGTTTGTTCTCAGATTGAAGGACTTCCTTTAATAATTTTTTTTATTGTACTTCAAGTAAGGGCTTACAGAACAAATAGTTTCTCATGAAACAGTAGTACACATATTGTTTTATGATATTGGTTAACAACCCCACAATATGTCATCCCTCTAACTTCTCTACCTTTTTTCTGGTGAAAATACACATAGCCAAAGATACACCATTTCAAAAATTTCTACACACACAGCTCAGTGACATTGACTATGCTGTTCCAATTGTGCTGCTATTCTAACTGAAGATGAAGGCTTACAGAACAAAATAGTTTCTCATTTAACAGTTATTACACATGTTGCCCTATGATAATGGGTAACAGTCGCACAACACATCAACAGCATCCTTACTCAACTTTGGGTTCCCTATCATCAGCTTCATTGTCCCCTTCTGCCTTCTGGCCCTTGTCACTGACCTCTGTACCTCATTAGTCTCATTTGGTTTTACGGGGCTGTCCACTCCCAGGCTGAACAGTGAACCTCTGAGATAACTTCACCACTGAGCTAAAAGGGTGTCTGGGGGTCATACTCTCAGGGTTTCTCCAGTTTCCTTTAGGCCAGTAAATCTGGTATTCTTTTTGTGAGTTAGAATTATGTTCTACATCCTTCTCCAGCTCTGTCCAGAACCCTCTGTTGTGATCCTGGCCAGAGCAGTCAGTGGTGGTAGCCAGGCACCATCTGGCTGTATTGGACTCAGTCCAGTGGAGGCCTTGGTAGCTGAGGACCATTAGTCCATCAGACTAATCTTTTCCTTGTATCCTGTTCTCTTCATTCTCCCTTGCTCCCAAAGGATGAGACCGGTAGAGTATCTTAGATGGCCGCTCAGATGCTTTGAAGACCCCAGACACTACTCACCAAGGTAGAATGTAGAACATTGTCTTTATAAACCGTGTTATGCCAATTGAGCTAGATGTTCCCTGAGACCATGGTCCCCACAGTCCTCTGTCCAGCAATTCAGTCCCTCAGGGAGTTTGGATGTGTCTATGGGGCTTCCATGACCTTTCCTTGTACAAGTTGTGCTGGTTTCCCCTGTATTGTGTACTGTCTCACGCTTCACACAAGATGCCACTTATCTATTGTGTATTTAGTACTTCCACCCCACCCCTCCCATCCCTAGTAACCAACAGAGATTTTTACATTTTGTGTGTGAACTTTTTCATGGGTGTTTACAATAGAGGGCTCATGGAATATTTGTCGTTTTGTGATTGGCTTATTTCACTCAGCATAATGTCCTCCAGTTTCATCCACGTTATGAGGTGGTTCACAGATTCATTGTTGTTCTTTCTGGTTGCATAGCATTCCATTGTGTGTATGTACCATAGTTTGTTTATCCATTCATCTGTTGATGGGCATTTAGGTTGTTTCCATTGTTTTGCTATTGTGAACAATGCTGCCATGAACATAGGTGTGCATATGTCTATTCGAGTGACGACTCTTATTTCTCTAGGATATATTCCTAGGGGTGGGATTGCTGGATCGAATGGTATGTCTATTTCTAGCTTTCTGAGGAAGTGCCATATCATTTTTCAAAATGGTTGTATCATTTTGCATTCCCACTGGCAGTACATAAGAGATCCCATCTCCCCGCAGCCCCTACAACATTTGTTAATTCCAGTGTTTTTGATTCGTGCCAGTAATGCCCGGGTGAGATGGTATCTCATTGTGGTTTTAATTTGTGTTTCTCTAATGGCTAGTGATCGCGAGCATTTCCTCATGTGTCTGTTGGCCATTTGAATGTGTTCTTTGGTTAAGTGCCTGTTCATTTCGTTTGCCCATTTTTTAATAAGATTATTTGACTTTTTGTTGTAGAGGTGTTGGATTTTCTTGTAGATTATGGAGATTAGATCTTTGCTTGACTTTTACTGTCCCAAAATTTTTTCCCAGTCTGTAGGTTCTCTTTTTACACTTTTGGTGAAGTCTTTTGAAGAGCATAGGTGTTTGATTTTTAGAAGATCCCAGTTATCTAGCTTACCTGTTGGGGTTTCTGCATTGATGGTTATGGTTTGTATCCTGTTAATGCCGTGTATTAAGGCCTGTAGTGTTGGTCCTATTTTTTTCGTCTATGAACTTCATAGTTTTAGGCTTTATATTCAGGTCTTTGATCCATTTTGAAGTAGTTTTCGTATACAGAGTGAGGTATGGGTCCTGTTTCTTTTTTTTGCAGATGGATATCCAGTTTTGCCAGCACCATTTGTTAAAAAGACTCTTTTCCCCATTTGATGGGCTTTGGGCCCTTGTCGAAGATCAGGTGACCATAGGTGGATGGATTTACATCTCAGTTCTCAATTCTGTTCCATTGGTCAATGTATCTGTCATTGTATCACTACTAGGCTGTTTTGACTATTGTAGCTGTATAGAAGGTTCTGAATTCAGGTAGTGTGAGTCCTCCAACTTTGTTCTTCTCCTTCAGTAGTATTTTACTTATTCAGGGGTTCTTCTCTTTCCATATAAAGTTAATGATTAGTTTTTCCATCTTTTGAAGAATGTTGTTGGTATTTGGGTTGGGATTGCATTGTATTTTTAAATTGCTTTGGGTAGAATTGTGATTTTCACAATGTTCAGTCTGCCTATCCATGAGCATGGTATACTTTTCCGTTTATGTAGGTCCCTTTGGGTTTCATGCAGTAGTGTTTTGTAGTTTTCTTTGTATATGTCTTTTACATCCCTGGTCAGATTTATTCCTAAGTGTTTTATCTTTTTAGGGGCTATTGAAAATGGTACTGTTTTCCTGATTTCCTTTTCATTGTTCTCCTTATTAGTGTATAGGAATCCAACTGATTTTTGAATGTGTAACTTGTATCCTGCTACTCCGCTGAATCTATTAGTTCCAGTAGATTTCTTGTGGAGTCTTTAGGGGTTTCTATGTATAGTATCATATCATCTGCAAACAGGGACAGTTTAACTTCTTCATTACCAATTTGGATGCCCTTTATTTCTTTTTCTTGCCTTATTGCTCTAGCTAGAACTTTCAGCACAATGTTAAATAGGAGTGGTGATAAAGGGCATCTTGTCTTGTTCCTGTTCTCAAGGGGAATGTTTTCAGCCTCTCTCCATTAAGAATGATGTTGGCCATTGGTTTTGCGCAGATGCCCTTTATTATCTTGAGAAATTTCCCTTCTATACCTATTTTTTTGAGATCTTTTATCAGGAATGGGTGTTGGACTTTGTCAAATGCCTTTTCTGCGTCAACTGAGATCATCATGTGATTCTTTTCTTTCCTTTTATTTATGTCGTGGATTACATTGATTTTCTGATGTTGAACCATCCTTACATACCTGGTATCAATCCTACTTGGTCGTGGTGTATTTTTTTGATATGATGCTGAATTCTATTGGCTAGAATTTTGTTCAGAATTTTTGCATCTATATTCATGAGAGATATTGGTCTGTAATTCTCTTTTTTTGTGATGTCTTTGCCTGGTTTTGGTGTCAGCGTTATGCTGGCTCCATAGAATGAATTTGGAAGTGTTGCTTCCTCTTCTACACTCTGAAATAGCTTGAGTAGTACTGGTACAAGATCTCCTGTAAATGTTTTGTAGAATTCTCCAGTGAAGCCATCTGGGCCAGGGCTTGTTTTGGTTGGGATTTTTTTTTATTACCTTTTCAATGTCTTCTCTTGTTATGGGTCTGTTCAGATTTTCAACATCACTTTGTTGTAGTTTGGGTAGGCCGTGTGTTTCTAGAAATTTATCCTTTTCCTCTAGGTTTTCAAATTTGTTGGAGTATAGTTTTTCATAATATTCTGTTATAATCCTTTTTATTTCTGTTCGGTCTGTTGTAATGTCCCCCATTTCATTTCTTATTTGGGTTATTTGTGACCTCTCCTGCTTTTCTTTTGTCAGTCTGGCCAGTGGTTTGTCGATTTTATTGATTCTTTCAAAGAACCGACTTTTGGTTTTGTTGATTCTATTGATTTTCTGTTTTCTATTTCATTTATTTCTGCTCTGATCTTTACTATTTCCTTTCTTCTGGTGGTTTTGGCCTTTTTTGTTATTCTCTTTCTATTTGTTTTATTTCTTTAGTTAATGTTTTGTTTTTGTCCCTATCTTCTTTTATTGATATTTGCATCTACTGCTATGAATTGTCCTCTGAGGGCTGCCTTTGCTGTGCCCAGAATGTTTTGGTATGATGTGTTTTTATTCTCATTTGATTCTAGGAATTTTTTAATTCCATCTCTGATTTCTTCTATTACCCATTGATGTGTAAGCAGAGTATTATTCAGTTTCCATGTGTTTGATTTTTTTTCCTTGCTCTTTCTAGTGTTAATTTCTACCTTGATGGCATTGTGGTCAGGAAGATTCTGTGAATTATCTCAGCGTTTTGCATCTTGTTGAGGATTGCTCTGTGGCCTAAGATGTGGTCTATTCTGGAGAACGTTCCATGTGCATTGGAAAAGAATGTGTACTTTGCAGCGGTTGGATGGATTGTTCTATATATGTCTATGAGGTCCAGTTGGCTGATTGTGTCCTTTAGGTCTTCTGTATCTTTGCTGAGTTTCCTTTTAGTTGTTCTGTCCTTTACTGAGAGTGGTGTGTTGAAGTCTCCTACTATTATTGTGGAACTGTCAATTTCTCTTTTCAGTGCTGTTAGAGTTTATTTTATGTATTTTGGAGCCCTGTCATTGGGTGCATAGATATTTATTATAGTTATGTCTTCATGATGGATCATCCCCTTAATCATTATATAGTGTCCTTCTTTGTCTTTTGTGGTAGATTTTGTTTTAAAGTCTATTTTATCTGAGATTAGAATTGCCACTCCTGCCCTTTTTTGGTAGTTGTTAGCTCGATATATTTTTTCCAACATTGGATTTTTAATAAATTCACATCTTTGTTTCTAAGGTGTGTCTCTTGTAGACAGCATATTGGTGGATCCTGTTTTCTTATCCATTCTGTCACTCTCCATCTCTTTATGGGTGCATTGAGTCTATTTACATTCAGTATAATTAATGATAGATGTGAGTTTTATTGCTGTTATTTTGTAGCGCTTTTTTGTGGTGCTGAAGTTTTCTTTGTTCTTCTTACCCTCTTGTGTTGAGTTACTTGTTTGTGGATTTTTTTTTCATTTCTTTTGTTTTTGTAGATTTTTCTTTTTTGCTGACAGTTTACGTTTTTCTTCTTTTTTTTATAAGTGTGTTTGTTAACTTGTTTGTGATTTCCATGAATTTTACCCTTATCTTTCTAAGTTTGAAGCGGTCTACCATTACCTGGTATCGCCTTACCTTCCTCTCCATTAGAAGGTTCTATACCTATGCCATTTATTCCCTCTTTTATTGTTTTGATGTTGTTGTAATTACTGATTAACTGCTCTCTTTCCCTGTTGTATTTCTTTTGGTTTTGGATTGTCCTCGAGAGTTCCTTTCCTAGATTGGTATCTGTCTGGTATGAAGCTGCATCCTAGATTCTGCTGGTGAGCTGAATTTTTTTGTCTTCAGATCAAAGAACTCCCTTTAATAATTCTTGTAAGTTTTGTTTGACTTTTGCACATTCCCTTAATTTCTGTTTATCTGGAAATGACCTAATTTCACCATCAAATTTGAACAAGAGTTTTCCAGGATATGTTAATCTTTACTGGCAATTTTTTTCTTTCAAGATTTTATATATGTCATCCCATTGCCTTCTTGCCTGCATGGTTTCTGCCAAATAATCTGAGCTTAGTCTTATTGTTTCTCCTCTGTATGTGGTTTCTTTTTTTTCACTAGCTGCTCGCAGTATTCTTTGTTTGTCTTTGGTGTTGGAGAGTGTGATTATGATATGCCTTGGTGATTTTCTTTTGGGTCTGTCTTATATGGGGTTGGTGGAGCTTCTTGGATGGTCAGCTTTTCAACTTTCATGATATTGGGGTAGTTTTCTGTCAGCAGTTCCTCAATGATCCTCTCTGTGTTTTCTGTGTTCTCCCCTGTTCTGGAATTCCAATCACTCATAAATTTTTGCTTTTGATTGTATCCCACATAACTCTCAGATGTCTTCATTTTTCTTTGTTCTTTTTTCTGAGTTTTCCTCAAACAGGGTTGTATCCAAGTGTTTGTCTTCAATTCCACTGATCCTGTTTTCCACCTTTTCAAGTCTGCTTCTCAGCCCTTCTATGACACCGTCCATTTCTGAAATCTTGTTTTTTATCTTTTGGATTTCTAATTGTTGTCTTTGTATAATTTCTAGCTGTGAATTTATTTTGGCATTTTGTTCCTGCATTATTTTCCTGAATTCTTCCAATTTTTGTCTGTATTTTTCATGAATTTGTCTATTTTTACTCATGTTTTTGCTTTTTGCCTCAGCTCTTGGAGAATTCTGAGTATTAGAGATTTGAATTCCCTATCAGGTAGTTCTAGTGCATATTCTCCCACTGGAAAGTCATCTGGTGTTTTATTTTGGATGACTACTGGAACCATCCTGTCCTGTTTTTGTAAATGTTTTGATATTGTCTGCTCTCTTTGGGGCATTCAGTAGTTATTTTTCTCATTTATTTATTGTAGATTTGTTTGTTTCGTCCTTTTTTTTTTTTTAAATTTTTCTATGTCTGAACAGGTGGACTGTGTGTTCTTTGTTGTTTGCTTGTCTGTGGGCACAATACTTTTTGCTTTCTTCTCCAACTGGCAGGGTCAGTCACTCAGCTATGCTACGGCATGGCAGGTTTAGCTGAAGAGGAGTTACTGGGATGGGTTGTTTGTGGCACTTACTACAGCCAAAAAGCAGGGTGGTAATCAGTGCAGGTCAGGTTCCAGTAGGTCGTGCCTGTGCTGCTTGGTGGTGTGATGTCAAGCGCACAGTGCAGGTAGGCAGGATGTGGCAGGAAGGTTGTTATGTGTGGACCTAAGATGGCTATGGGAGAAGGAGAGATTAATAGGAGCCAAAAACATACAAACAATCAAAAAAGAATGCGTGGGGAGCTTGTAGTTGGAGTGGAGAGATGAGAGACTATGAGATGGAGAAAAACAGAGAGGGACAGAGTAAGAAAAGAAAAGAAAAGAAAAGAATGAATAAATAAAAATTGGAAAGATTAAAGAACCGGAAAGTTCCCAGGGATCCCACCGGTGCAGCTATGAGGTCTGGGACAGTCGCTCTCAGGTGTTGCAGTACAGTCTGGCTAGAAGGTGTAGAGGTGTACAATGCCAGGTATTCAGGGAACAGAAAGAGAAGGAAGATATACCGAGAGGAGAAACTGAGTAATGAAGAAAGGGAAAAAGAGGGAAAAGAAAACCAAACAAATTTAAAAAAAGAACAAGAAAAGCCTCCCCCCCCCCAAACAAAAAAAAAAAACAAGGAAGAAATGCTCTCAGGGATCCCTCTGCACGTCTGTGCAAGCTGATGGGTAGTCTCCTTGCCACGCAGCACCGCCTGGCCAGAAAGGGCTCCCAACTCAAGAAAAGGAAAAGAAAACAAACAATTCAAAACAAACAAATGAACAAAAGCCCCAGGATCCCACCAGCGCGGCAGCCCAGACTGGGAAGCAGCTTCACACTCGAAAGGAGCTCCATAGTCTCTCAGGAAGAAGCAAATATGGCGCACGGAGTCAGGTATTTGAGTGAAGGGAGGGGGAGGTGGTGAGAGGTAAGGAAGAAATCAAAAGAAGCAGGAAACAAAAGCAACCCCAGCAGCGAACAAATGGCACTCAGAGAGCCAGCTAGTGTGGGCTGGTGGAATCCAAGCAGTCGGTGTTTCTCGGACAAGAGACTGTGTCCGCGGGAAGCAGAGGGGACCGAGTGTGGGTAAGGAAGGCCAGGGGATGGGAAAGGGTATATCAGAAATTACCGGAGCTCTGCAACCCCTCAGGAAGAAGCAAAGATGGTACACGGAGCCAGGTATTTGAGAAAAAGGAGGGGGAGGTGGTGACAGGTCAGGAAAAAATAAAATGAAGCAGAAAAAAGCAACACCAGCAGCCAACAAATGGCATTCAGAGAGCCAGTCCTTTCGGGTGTGTGGAATACAAGCAGTTGGTGTTTTCTGGACAAGAGATTGTGGCTGTGGGGAGCAGTGGAGGCCGAGTGGGGGTGAAGAAGCGTGGGGGGTGGGAAAGCGTATATCACAAATTACTGGTTGTTTTGTCTCCCGCTGGAAGCTCCATGAAGCTGCTTTCTCGTACCCCTGTTTGCTGGTCTCTGATAGGAGTCCAGGATGGCAGATCTGCACTGCGTTAGCTGGTAGGGGACCTCTGCATGAATGTCTCTTCACTCTCCATTCTCTGTCAGTTTTCTCACTTCATTTGGTGCTTGGCTGAGTTCTTTATCTCTTGTTTTAGGGTTCCAGGATTGTTGTTTTCTCTGTTTGGCTTAGTTTTTCAGATCTTTGCTGTGGAGGGAAAGCTTGGTGCTTCTGCCTAGAGTGCCATTTTGCCGGAAGTCCTCCCTTTAATAATTTTTGTAAGTTTTGTTCGGTTTTTACGTAGTCCCTTAATTTCTGTTTATCTGGAAATGACCTAATTTCACCATCATATTTAAAGGTGAGTTTTGCAGGATGTATTATTCATGAGTGACAATTTTTTTTTGTCGTTCAAGGTTTTATATATGTTATCGCATCGCCTTCTTGCCCGCATGGTTTCTGCCAAATATTCTGAGCTTAGTCTTATTGTTTCTCCTCTGTATGTGACTTTTTTTTTTCTAGAGCTGCTCTCAGGATTCTTTGTCTTTGGTTTTAGTGAGTGTGATTATGTTATACCTTGGTGATTTTCTTTTGGGGTTTATTCTCTATGGGTTTCATTGAGCTTCTTGGATGGTTGGCTTTTCATCTTTCATGATATTAGGGAAGTTTTATGCCAGCAGTTCTTCAACGATCCTGTCTGTGTTTTCTGTTTTCTCTCCCTGTTCTGGAACTCCGATCACTCATGATTTTTGCTTTTGATTGTATCCCACATAATTTTCAGGGTTTCTTCATTTTTCTTTGCCCTTTTTTTCTGATTTTACATCAGGGTAGTATCCAAGTGTTTGTCTTGAATTTTGCTGATCCTGTCTTCTATCTTTGTTGTTTGCTCCTCTGTGGGCATGATACTTTACACTTCTTTCTCCGATGGGCAGGTTTAGTCACTCAGGTATGTTACTGCAGGGCAGGTCCAGCTGAAGGGGAGTTTCTGGGATGGGTTGTTTGTGACACATACTAGGGCTGATAGGGCAGGCCGAGAATCAGTTCAGGGCATGTTCCAGTAGGCCATACCTGTGCTGTTTGGGAGAGTGATGTTCAGTGCATGATGCAGTTAGGCAGGAAGGTGGTGGGAAAATGTGATGTGTGGAGCTAAGATGGGTATGGGAAAGAGGAGAGAGAGGAGAGAGGAACTGGAGCCAAAAACAGACACAAACAAACAAAAAAGAATGGTAAGGGAGCTAGCTGTTGGAGTGGAGAGATGATAGACCGAGAAATGGAGAAAAAACAAAAAGAAGAAAAACAAAAAGGGTAAAAGAAAAAATAAATTAAAAAATTATAGGAGAAAAAAATAGCCCCTAGCCATCACACCAGTGCAGCTGGTAGGACTGAGGAAGTTGCTCCCAGTGTGTGAAGTACAGCTTTTCTAGAAGGGGTAGAGGTGTCACACAAAGTCATGTATTCAGGAGACAGGGAGAGAAGGAAGCATAGAGAGACGAGGAACTGGAAATGAAGAAAGAGAAAACAAGAAAAAAAAAAAGAGAAGAAAACAAAATAAAGAAACAAAAAAACCCCAAAACCTAACAAAAAAGAAAAAGAAATGTCCCCAGGGATTTTACTGTGTGTCTGCCCACAGTGAATATTTCCCAAGCTGCCTAGTACTGCCCATCTAGAAGGGGCTCCCAAGCCAAGAAAAGAAAAAGAAAAGCAAATAAAAATAGAATAAATCTAAACAAACAAAAAAACCTCTGGGTGTCCCACCAGCTTGGCGTCACAGGCAGAGAAGCAGTTTCACAATCCAGCGAAAGGAAGAGTGAGGAAGAATTGCCTTTGAATTATGGCATTGGCAAAGAATATTGAATATACGATGGACCCCCAGAAGAACAAAAAGATCTCTCTTGGAAGAGGTACAAGAAGAATGGTCTTTAGAAGCAAGCATGGCAAGATTTTTGTCTCACAAACTTTGGACCTGTTTTCAGGATGGATCATTTCCAGGAGAAGGACATCACACTTGGTAAAGTGGAGGGTCAGCGAATAAAAGGAAGACTTTCAATGAGATTAACTGGCACAGCAGCTGCAATAATGGGCTCAAACATAACAATAATTTTGAGGATGACACAGGATTGGACAGTGTTTCGTTCTGCTGTACATAGGGTCGTTATCAGTCAGAACCGAATCGACTGCACATAACAACAATGACAACTGGCTGTGACAATCCCCTCTTCTTTTTTAAAATTTTTTTTTAGATGATTTTGCTTTTTGTTATACTTCAGGTGAAGGTTTACAGAACAAATAGTTTCTCATTAAGCAGTAGTACACATATTGTTTTAAGACATTGGTTAACAACCCTACGACATGTCAACTGTCTCCCTTCTCGACTTTTTTTTTGGTGAAAATATATATAGCCAAAGAGACTCCATTTCAAAAATTTCTACATGCACAGTTCAGTGACATCGACTACATTCTTCCAATTGTGCTGCTATTCTCACTTTAGATGAAGGCTTACAGAACAAAATATTTTCTCATTAAACAGTTAGTTCACATGTTGCCCTATGACAATGGTTAACAACCTCACAACACATCAACACTGTCCTTACTCAATCTTGGGTTCCCTATCACCAGCTTTCCTGTCCCCTTCTGCCTTCTAGCCCTTGTCCCTGGACTGATATGCCTCATTAGACCCATTTTGTTTTATGAGGCTGTGCAATCCCCGGCTGAATGGTGAACCTTGGAAGTGGGCTAAAATAGTGTCTGGAGGCCATACTCTTGGGGTTTCTGCAGTCTCCTTTAGGGCAGTAAATCTGGTCTTTTTTGTGTGTGTTAGAATTTTTTTTTATATCCTTCTCCAGATCTGTCCAGAACCCTCTGTTGTGATCTCTGTCAAAGCAGTCAGTGGTGGTAGCTGGGTACCATCTAGCTGTACTGGACTCAAACTGGTGGAGGTCTTGGAAGCTGTGGTTCATTAGTCCTTTGGACTAATCTTTTCCTTGTAACCTGATCTCTTCATTCTCCCTTGCTACTGAAGGGATGAGACCAGTGGAGTATCTTAGATGGCTGCTCACAGGGTTTTAAGACCCCAGATGCTACTCACCAAGGTAGAATGTAGAACATTGTCTTTATAAACTGTGTTATGCCAATTGAGCTAGATATTCCCTGAGACCATGGTACCCACAGCCCTCTGTCCAGCAATTCAGTCCCTCAGGGAGTTTGGATGTGTCTAGGGAGCTTCAATGGCCAGCACAACTTTTACAAGGAAAGGTCATGGACAATCCCCTCTTCTTAAAGAAAACAAACAAACAAACAAGCAACAAACAAACCAAACCCCTTGCTGCTAAGTGGATTCCAACTCATAGCGACCCTGTAGGAGTGAGTAGAACTGCCCCATAGAATTTCCAAGGAGCTCCTCGTGGATTCAAATTGGAACTACAGATCTTTTGGTTAGCACCGGGGCTCTTAATCACTGCACCACCAGGGCTCCTTCTTAAAGAGAAGAGGTCTTGAAAGCTTTTTAAGAAGAGAAAAAAACGGAAAGTTGAAAAAAGAGAGGAGAAGTTGAAAATACAAAAGTTCCATCACAGATCTTTCCTGGTGGTTGTGAAAAAATGTCTCCAGGGGGTTTACTGAGAAGGGAACTTTGGAGCCAGTTGATGGGATGAAATGTCCTAGCAGCAGAAACAGTGTTCTTTTGTCTGCTATCCCTTTACTTGTTTCTTTATGTAGCAGCATAAGAGAATATAGGTTAGACGCTTAAAAAATAGTGGGATTTTACACAGTAAATTTTCTCTGTGGCAAACTATCAAATCTTAGAAGACCCTTTATAAATATAGATATTATTTCAAGAAGGATATTCATGACGTCTTTTTCGTGGAAGAAGTGTAGCCCAATGGGAGTGTGTCCTAACCTTGAGAAGGTTTGAAACCGTCACACTCATCTGCTTTTTACAAGTTCCAACAATTCTTTTCTTTCTTCCTTTTTAAAACACCTTTTGCATACTCATGTGGAGTTAAACACGTTACCTGATAAACTGTTTTGAAATGTTACCCGTTTCTACTCCCTGTCTCTCCTTATCACCCAGGGCAGCTGTGTTACCACAAGGAAAACAAGGAAAAAGGAAGAAAATGAAGAAAACAGAATTGGCTTACTCAAGATTTCTCCATCAGAAGCAAAAAGATCCCTACCACATTAATGTGCTCAGTAATCTTCTCTTCCTTTTTCCAGCGTCATTGATGATGAACATGACAGAAAATGAAGGACTGCAAGTTGGAACAACAGTCCCGATTATTTCATTCAAAATTCCCTTAGCTTTCTGAGCAGTGTTTGGAGCGTGGAACAGCCAGAAGCGAACAAGCAGAAAAGCTTCCTGTTTTACCTATTCCTCCCCTTTGTCACCCTTCTCCTCTATCAACCTATCCATTGTCTCAGAAAATTGAATCTTATTTTCAGACATGGATGGAAAAGGAGCCCACATAATTTTGGTTGAGTGAGTAGATTATATTGGATATATTAAGATTAGGTATTGAAAAACACAAGGGCCTTGCAAATAAAAATCAAGTAATATTTTGAAAGAATGGCTAAAACAGGTACTTTTGGGCAGCTGAAATGGCTTAGTTCAGAGAGGATAGACTGAGGATCTAGAGACCCTTGGCTCAATCCCGCGTTTGGCAGCTGTGTCTAGTTTTCCAGAATTACTATGATCTCCTTTATTATAGAAAAGTTGCATCCCAAAGCTTTGGGATTCTAATGGAACTGAGTATAGTACAACAAAACCTGCAGAACTGGAGACTGTGTAAGGCATAAACCTGTCATAAAAGAAAAACTCAAATATTTTCCACCGAAAGGAAAGATAGAAAAGTGGTAAGACTTCACCCTGTCAAAGGCAGAAAACTTGCGAGACAAAGAATATCAAGGTAGTCCAGTCAAGTCCAGCTCTCACAGGTTTCACGCTACATCTATCCAACAGAGAACTCTGTAAAAATGTTTCATTAATATCTATATCGTCTCTCACTACAATTTTTACTGATTTTTCTACTCCAATCAGATTGTACACATACATATTTTTTCACCCTCTCCTTTATTTACATATTCCTGAGATCTTCCATGAAATGTTAAGTGACATTTTGCAACTTTTCTTTTTCTTTTTTTAAGCTAAAAACAGGTAACATTTAAAAACAAAACAAAACAAAAAACAAGCCCATTGCCATTGTGTTGATTCCAAATAGGTTAGAGTAAAACTGCCTCATAGGGTTTCCAAGGATCGGCTGGTGGATTCAAGATGCTAATCTTTTAGGTTGCCGGGCAAGCTCTAAACCACTGGACCACCAGGGTTACAATAACAATAGCAACGATATATTGGTTGATTATAGCTTAAGTATAAATGATACGTATGACAGCGGTGCTAAAAGTGACGGGAGGGAAGAATCCAGAATAGTCTGTTATGAAGTATCTATACTATCCATGAGGTAGTGTAGTATTATTTGGAAGTGGACTTAGATGAGTTGTAGATGTATATTGCAAACTCTAGGGCAACCACTAACAACATTTTAAAATGCAGTGTAATTGATATGCTGAGAGGAGAAAAAATGTAGTCATACAAAATGACCAGTTAAACTAGAGAAGACAAAAGACGGAAAGAGACAAAGAAGCAAATAACAAGGGTTATGAATAGAAAGCAGTTGCCAATATGGTAGATATTAATTAAACTATATTGATATTACTTTAAATGCAAATAGTATAAATATATATGTATCTTAGTCTGGGTTCTCTAGAGGAGCAAAACCAGTAAAATATATAAAAAAATATATAAAGAGAGATTTACCGAAAGGAAATGGCTCATGCAATTGTAGGGACTTGCAAGTCTCAAATCCGTGGGTCTGGCAGCATGCTGAAGATCTCTGATGGCTCATGGGGTTGCAGAGGCTGGCAAATCGAAAATCTGCAGGGCAGTTGGCAGACTGGGGAACCCTGTTAGCTCAGGCATTTGCAGGCACTAGCAAATCCATGATCTGCAGGTCAGGCAGCAGGCTAGAGACTTCTCAGGCATACGTCCCAAGAACTGGAGGTCAGGTGCCGAGAAGAGTACAGGCTCAAGAGAGACTGAGTTTTGTCAGAACATCCTTTTATATACTGGAGACAGGCCACACCCAAAGGAAACTTCTCTTTCAACTGATTGGTTGCTCACACCAGATCACAAAATGGAAGTAATTACATTATGGAAGAGTACATGCCAAACCACTGAGAATCATAGCCTAGCCAAGTTGACACATAACATTAACCGTTAAAATACCAATTAAAAGACATAGACTATCAGAGGGGATTAGAAAGAACCAAAACGACAGACCCAACTACTGTTGTTTACAAGAAACTCAATTTAAATATAAAAACATGGATAGATTAAAAGAGATGGAGAAAAATATACCATGCTAACACTAATCACAAGAAAGCTGGAGCTAATATATTAGTTTCAGACAAGTCAGACTTCAAAGCAAAGAAAAGTATCAAAAATAAAGAAGGGATTACATAATGATTAGGGGGTTAATTCTCCAAGAAGATATAATGATCCTGAATGTGTATGCACCTAACAACAGAGCATCAAAATACAAGAGGCAAAATACATATCTAACAAAGGACTTGAGTACAAGCTGTGATCTGCAACATATGAGGTAGCCATGAGTCATAATCAACTCAATGGCAACTGGTGGCCATGGCAGATTCAAAATATACAAGGAACTCCTAAAATTGGACAATAAAAACACAAGCAACCCAGTTAAAAAGTGGGTAAAATATCTGAAGAGATACTTCAGCAAAGAAGATATACAGATGACATGTACCATTAAAAACAACAACCAACAGTTGCTCCATGAGTAGAATGTGCTTCGTAGGGTTTTTAGTGGAAGTAGATCACCAGGCCTTTCTCCTGAGGCAATTCTAGGTGGATCCAAACCACCAATCTTTCAGTTAGTAGCCAAAAACTTAACCGTTTGCACCACCCAGGGAATCCTATATGCCACTAGGGAATTACAAATTAAACCAATGACGAGACACCATTACACATCTACTTAAAAAAAAATTACCAAACTCATTGCTGTCGAGTCGATTCTGACTTATAGCCATCGTGTAGGACAGAGCAGAACTGCCCCATAAAGTTTCCAAGGAGCACTTGGTGGATTTGAACTGCCGACCTTTTGGTTATCAGCCACCAGGGTTTTCACCCACCTATTAGAATGGCTAAAATGCTAAATACTGACAACACCACATGCTGGCAAGGATGTGGAGCTTCAGGAACTCTCATTCATTGCCAGGAAAATGCAAAATAGTACAGCCACTTTGGAAGATAGTCTAGCAGTTTCTTACAAAGATAAACATAAGCTTACATAAACTTGTTGTTGTTAGATGCCGTGAAGTCGTTTCCGACTCATAGCGACCCTATGTACAACAGAAGGAAACATTGCCCAGTCTTGTGCCATCCTCAAAATCGTTGTTATGCTTGAGCTCATTGTTGCAGCCACTGTGTCAATCCATCTCATTGAGAATCTTTCACTTTTTCACTGAGCCTCGTCTTTACCAAGCACGATGTCTTTCTGCAGGGACTGGTCCCTCCTGATAACAGGTCCAAAGTATGTGAGACAAAGTCTCGCTATCCTCACTTTTAAGGAGAATTCTGGCTGTACTACTTCCAAAACGGATTTGCTTGTTCTTCTGGCAATCCATGGTATACTGAATATTCTTCACCAATATTATAATTCAAAGGCATAATTCTTCTTCGGTCTTCCTTATTCATTGTCCAGCTTTCACATGCATATGAGGTTATTGAAAACACCATGGCTTTGGTCAGGAGCACCTTAGTTCTCAAAGTGACATCTTTGTTTTTTTTAAAGAGGTGTTTTGCAACAGGTTTGCCCAGTGTGATGCATAGTTTGATTTCTTGACTGCTGCTTCCATGGGCGTTGATTGTGGATCCAAGTAAAATGAAATCTTGACAACTTCAATCATTTCCCTGTTTATTATGATTTTCTTGTTGGTCCAGTTGTAAGGATGTTTGTTTTCTTTATGTTGAGGTGTAATCCATACAGAAGGCTGTGGTGTTTGATCTTTATCAGTAAGTGCTTCAAGTCCTCTTCGCTTTCAGGAAGCAAGGTTGTGTAATCTGCACATTGCTGGTTGTTAATGAGTCTTCCTCTAATCCCGATGCTACGTTCTTCTTCATATGTTCCAGCTTCTCGTATTATTTGCTCAGCATACAGACTGAATAAGTATGGTGAAAGGATACAATCCTGAGACATGGCTTTCTTGACTTTAAACCATGCAGCATTTCCCTGTTCTGTTCAAACGACTACCTCTTTGTCTGTGTATAGGTTCCTCATGAGCAGAACTAAGTGTTCTGGAATTCCCATTATTCACAATGTTCTCCCTAACTTGTCGTGATCCACACAGTCAAATGCCTTTGCATAGTCAGTGAAAAACAGGTAAACATCTTTCTGGTATTCTCTACTTTCAGCCAAGATCCATCAGACATCAGCAATGATATCCTCGTTCCATGTCCTCTTCTGAATCTGGCTTGAACTTCTAGCAGTACACTGTTGCTGTACAGTTCCAACCTCTTTTAAATGAACTTCAGCAAAATTTTACTTGTATGTTATATTAATGATATTGTTTGATAATTTCTGCATTCTGTTGGATCAATTTTCCTTGCAATGGGCACAAATTTGGATCTCTTCCAGTTGGTTGGCCAGGTAGCTGTCTTGTACATTTCTTGGGAAATGAGCACCTCCAGCTCTGCATCCATTTATTGAAACATCTCAATTAGTACTCCATCAATTCGTGGAGTCTTGTTTTTTTAGTGCCTTCACTGTAGCTTGGATCCAGATTATATGCAACCTCCTGAAATGGTTGAAGGTGGACCAATTCTTTTTGGTACACTGGCTTTCTATTCTTTCCATCTTCTTTTGATGCTTCCTGCATCATTTAATAGTTTCCTCATAGAATACTTCAGTATTGCAACATGAGGCTTGAATTATTTCTTAAGTTCTTTCAGCTAGAGAAATGCCTAGCCTGTCTGTGATGGTAAAGGTTGTTGTCATCTTGGCTGGGCCACAAGTTTCTGTGTGTATATGTGATCACTTAGATGATTGAATCTGCTGTGAGTAGCTAATCAGTTGAAAGGGAGTTTCCTTGGGGGTGTGGCCTGCATCAAAATATAAGCAGACATTCTGGTTTTTTGCTCTCTCTGGATCCTGCAGCTGCCTCCTGATTGTCTGACCTCCAGTTCTTGGAACTTGAGCTATTAGTTTATCCGCTGATCATGGGATTCATCGATCTTCACAGCCTGTGAGCCGAATCCTGCTTTCCAACATGCCAATCTTGGGTTCGCCAGCCTCTGAGGATATGTGAATCTGGAGAAGCCTTTATCTTAATCCACGGACTTGGGATGTTCCAGCCTCTACAATCAAGTGAGCTGTTTCTTTGACATAAATCCCTCTCTATATATTTGTACAGTTCACTGGTTTTGCTTCTCTAGAGAACCCAGTCTAAGAGATTTGGTACTGACAGTGGTTCTAGAGAAACAAAATTCCAAGGATGAGTTTTCTAAATTGGTTCTCAAGTTTGATTAGCCTTAAAGATGTTGATAACTCTGCTTCCAGAAGTAAAGAGGGCACTGCTAATTCATGGTGTGAGGTCGCAATACAATTACACAAAATATCACCACCAGTAGATCAGGTATTGGTGAAAGGCAAGGCTCAGGGTGAACGTGTGTGATATCTTTCTAGTTTTGTCAGAATGAGAAGTATAAGGAAGCTGCTTGGTTGGTCCTACTTTCACTAGACAAACTGGTGAAAGAAGAGATACTCAGGGCTTCAGAGTCAAAGTTCAAGTGTCACATAAATGACCTCAAGGCTACCACTTGTGCTTTTAAAGAAAGGCTTATTTCTTGTAGTAACAGAGAAGAAATTGCCGAAAACCAAACCCAGAATCTTATTGTAAGAGTGGCTGAATTACAACGCCAGCTCAATTGCAAACCTCAAGAGGTTTCTGAAGTTAAAGTAAGGGCATTGATTGGGAAGAAATGGGACCCTGAAACTTGGGATTGGGACATATGTGTCGATAATCAGGAAGTTGGGGACACTGAACCTATAAATTCCATTGACTCACTCCTGCCAGCAGAACCAGTCCCATCTGAAGAGATTACTTCATGTTTGTCTGCTAAACCACCCTGCCTGGAAAAAACCATTAGCCCCTCTACTTCCATCGAATGAGATTAGCTCTAGCCCAGCTACCTCTAAAGAGCCCTTGACTGAATTATTTCTTGGGGCATCGCCTGAGGAAGATGCTTTACAGTACAATGCTGAATGTTCTCAAAACAATTCCACACTACCAATTCTGGATTCTAGGCCTATAACTAGACTTAAGTCCCAGGAAGCCCCAAAAGGTGAAGTACGAAGTGTGACCCAGGAGGAAGTAGGATACACTCCAAAATTAGTGCTTGATTTTTCCAATATGTACATACAGAAACCTGGGGAATATTTGTGGGAATGGCTGTTAAGGGTGTGGGATAATGGTGCAAGGAACATAAAGATGGATCTGTTTGAGTGTATTGATATGGGTCCACTTAACACAGATCATTCATTCAATGTTTCAGATCGAGAAGTTAGGAAAGGATCTAATAGTTTATTTGGTTGTGTCGCTGAAGCATAGATTATCAAGTTGAAGTACCAGACATGCCTTGGTATACTGTAGAAGGAGGTATCAAAAGGCTTAGGGAAACTCGCATGCTAGAGTGGATTTATGGGGTTAGACCCACAGACCCACACATGGAATGCCTAGAGGACAGACCTTTTACCACAACTGTGAGGATCCAATTTGTGAAGGAAGATCCAGCATCCTTGAAGACTGCTGTGATTGCTATTTTATGTAAGTCAGATTTGACAGTGGGAACTTCCCTAACTGAATTAAGACACCTAACTACAATGGGGCTGATTGGACCCCATGGTAGTAGGGGCCAAGTGGCGGCACTCAATAGACAAAGACAAGGTGGCTGTTGTTACAGTAATGGACAGTGGAGTCAAAGCAGTAATTAGAATAGTCTGACTTGTATGGACTTACGGCATTGACTATTTAGTCATGGTGTCCCTAGGAGTGAAAATAGATAGGAAATCTACTAATATTTGCTTGATCTGTACAAACGGATGAATTCTAGGTCAGGAGAACAGCAGCCTAACTCGCAACACCAGAATAGAAAGTCATAGCCCCTCAATCAATTCCCAGATCTTAGCGAGTTTAAAGACCCACAACCCCTTGAATGAAGGGGAGGCTAGGTCCCCTTGAGGAAGGACTCCAGTACATTGCAGAAAATTGTTGCTGTTAATCTTTCTCCCAGCCTTCCCCAAACAGATCTACGGCCTTTTATGAGAGTGACTGTTCATTGGGAAAAAGGAAATAATCAGACTTTTTGGGGATTACTGGATACTGGCTCTGAACTGACACTAATTCCAGGAGACCCAAATGTCACTGTGGCTCACCAGTCAGAGTAGGGGCATATAAAGGTCAGGTTATTAATGAAGTCTTGGCTCATGTCTGTCTCACAGTATGTCCAGTGGGTACATGAACCCATCCCATAGTTATTTCCCCAGTTCCAAAATGCATAGTTGGAATAGATATACTCAGAAACTGGCAGAACCCTCACACTGGATCCCTGACATACAGAGTATGGTCTATTATGGTAGGAAAAGTCAAGTGGAAGCCAGTAGAACTGCATCTACCTAGGAATATGGCAAACCAAAAGCAATACTACATTCCTGGAGGGATTGCAGAGATTACTGACATCGTCAAGGACTTGAAGGAGGCACAGGTGGTGATTCCCACCACATCCCCACTCAACTCGCCTATTCGGCCTGTGCAAAAAACAGATGGGTCTTGGAGAATGACAGTAGATTATCAAAAACTTAACCAGGTGGTGACTCCAATTGCAGCTGCTGTTCCAGATGTAATTTCACTGCGTGAGCAAATTAATACATCTCCTGGTACCTGGTATGCAGCTATTGATCTGTCTAATTCCTTTCTCTCCATACCTGTTTCAAAGGACCACCAGAAGCAGTTTGCCTTCAGCTGGCAAGGCCAGCAATACACCTTCAATTGCCGACCTCAAGGCTACATCAATTCTCCAGCCCTGTGTCATAATTTAATCCGCAGGGAACTTGATCACCTTTCCCTTCCACAAGACGTCACACTGGTCCATTACATTGATGACATTATGCTGACTGGACCCAGTAAGGAAGAAGTGTCAATGATTCTGGACTTATTGGTAAAATATTTGCATGCTAGAGGGTGGAAAATTAATCCCGTAAAAATTCAGGTATGTTCCACCTCAGTGAAATTCCTTGGGGTCCAGTCGTGTGGGACATGTCAAGACATTCATTCTAAAGTGAAAGATAAGTTATTGCATCTGGCTGCTCTCACAACTAAAAAAGAGGCACAATGCTTAGTGGGCCTGTTTGGATTTTGGAGGGAACATATTCCTCATTTGGGTGTGCTACTCTGGCCTATTTATCAAGTGACTTGAAAAGCTGCTAGTTTTGAGTGGGGACCAGAACAAGAGAAGGCTCTTCAACAGGTTCAGGCTGCTATGCAAGCTGCTCTGCCACTTGTGCCATATGATCCAGCTGATCCAATGTGCTTGAAGTGTCAGTGGCAGACAGAGATGCTGTTTGGAGTCTTTGGCAGGCCCTTACTGGTGAATCAGTGTAGCCCCTTATTATTCTGGAGCAAAGCTCTGCCATCCTCTGCAGATAACTACTATCCTTCTGAGGAAGAACCTTTGGCTTGTTACTGGGCCTTAGTAGAGACTTAATGCTTAACCATGGGACACTAAATCATCATGCAGCCTGAGCTGCCCGTTATGAACTGGGTGTTGTCTGACTCACAGAGTCATAAAGTTGGATTTACTCACCAGAACTCCATCATTAAATGGAAGTGGTATATACGAGACTGGCCAGGACCTGAAGGCACAAGTAAGTTGCATGAAGAAGTGGCCCAAATGGCCATGGTCTCCACTCCTGTCACATTACCTTCTATCTCCCAGTTGTACCTGTGGCCTCATGGAGAGTTTCTTATGATCAGTTGACTGAAGACAATAAAACTCCTACCTGGTTTACAGATGGTTCTGGGGGATATGTAGGCACCACTTGTAAGTGGACAGCAGCAGCACTACAGCTCGTTTCAGGGACCTCCCTGAATGACAGTGGTGAAGGGAAATCCTCTCAGTGGGCAGAACTTCGAGCAGTGTATCTGGTTGTTCACTTTGCTTGGAAGGAGAAATGGCCAGATGTGCAATTACATACTGATCCATGAGCTGTGGCCAATGGTTTGGCTGGATGGCCAGGGACTTGGAAGGAACATGATTGGAATACTGGAAGGAAGGATTTATGGAGAAGAGGTATGTGGATAGACCTCTCTGAATGGGCCAAAGAAGTGAAGACATTTGTGTATCATGTGAATGTACACCAAAGGTTGACCTTATAAAAGGATGATTTTAACAATCAAGTGGATAGGGTGACGTGTTCTGTGGAAACCAGTCATCCTCTTTCCCCAGCTACTCCTGTGATTGCTCAATGGGCTCATGAACAAAGTGGCCATGGTGGCATGGATGGAGATTATGCATGGGCCCAGCAGAATGGACTTCCACTGTCCAAGGCTGATTTGGCTACAGCCACTGCTGAGAGCCCAATCTGCCAGCAGCAGAGACTAACACTGAGTCCCCAGTATGGCACCATCCCTCAAGATGATCAGCTAGCAGCCTGGTTGCAAGTTAGTTACATTGGACCGCTTCCATCATGGAAAAAGCAACGTTTTGTCATTACTGGAATAGACACTTACTCTGGATATGGATTTACCTTCCCTGTATGCAATGCTTCTGACAAAACTACCATCCGTGGACTTACTGAACGGCTTATCCACTGTCATGGTATCCCACACAGCATTGCTTGGGATCACAGGTCTCACTTCACAGCAAATGAAGTGTGACAGTGGGCCCATGCTCATGGAATTCACTGCTCTTACCATGTTCCCCATCATCCTGAAGCAGCTGGATTGATTGATGGGACAGCCTTCTAAAGACACAATTACGGCACCAGCAAGGTGGCAATACCTTGCAGGGTTGGCGCAAAGTTCTCCAGGGGGCTGTATATGCTCTAAACCAGGGTCCAATATATGGTGCTGTTTCTCCCATAGCCAGGATTCATGGATCCAGGAATCAAGGGGTGGAAATGGGACTGGCATCACTCACTATTACCCCTAGTGACCCACTTGCAAGATTTTTACTTCCAGTCCCCGTGACCTTATGCTCTAAAGGTCTAAGGTCTTAGTTCCAAAGGGGGGAATGCTCCCACCTGGAGACACATCACTGATTCCATTGAACTGGAAGTTAAGAATGCCACCTGGCCACTTTGGGCTCCTTATACCACTGGATCAACAGGCATGGAAGTGAGGTGCCATACTGGCTGGTGTGATTGATCCAGATTACTAAGAGGAAATCAGGTTGATATTACATAATAGAGGTAAAGAAGAGTATGTCTGGAATGCAGGAGATCCCTTAGGGCATCTCTTAGTACTCCCATGACCTGTAATTAAAGTCATTGGAAAACTACAGCAACACAATTTACAGCATGACTACTAATGACCAGACCCTTCAGGAATGAAGGCTTGGGTCACCCCACCAGGCATAGAACCACGACCAGCTGAGGTGCTTGCTGGGGGCAAAGGGAATACAAAATGTGTGGTGGAAGAAGGTAGTTCTAAATACCAGTTACGGCTACGTGACCACTTGGAGAAACTGGGACTGTAATCTTTATGAGTATTTCCGCTTTGTATGTGTGCACAAATATTTTTGTTTCCTTTACTTATAAAATATACGACGTAAACAGGGCTAGTTCATTTTCGATTGCATGTGTGTTAGTAGTATCACGTTAGGCAAAAGTATGACTTTATAGTTGTCTTTACAGAGATTATATATGGTTTAAAGAGATGTGTACGGGTGCCAAGTAGACAAGGGCGGATTGTGATGGTTAAGATTGTGTGGCAACTTGGCTGGGCCTTGATTCTCAGTGTTTACATGTGATCTTTCCCATGACTGAATCTGCCATGAGTAGCCAATCAGTTGAAATGGAGTTTCCTTGGAGGTGTGGCCTGCATTGAATATAAGCAGACGTTCTGGCTTTTTGCTCTCTCTGGATCCTGCAGCTGCCTCTTATTCGTCTTAAACCTCTGATTATTGGGACTTGAACTTGAATTGCTGATCTTGGGATTTGTCAATCTTCACAACCTGTGGACAGAGCCCAGCTTTCTAACTTGCCAATCTTAGGTTCGCCAACCCCTGTGGCTGTGTGAATTGGGAGAAGCCTCTATCTTAATCAATGGACTTTGGACGTTCCAGACTCTACAACTGCATGCACTGTTTTTTTTTTTTTTTTTTTAATATGAATCTTTATATATATATTTATACACTTTATGGTTTTGCTTCTCTGGAGAACCCAGCCTAAGACACAGTCCTTCTATTTTGGTTTTCTAACTCCATATCTTTGCACATTTCATTATAATACTTTATTTTGTCTTCTCGAGCCATCGTTTGAAATATTCTGTTCACTCTTTTACTTTATTATTTCTTCCTTTTGCATTAGCTACTCTATGTTCAAGAGCAAGTTTCAGAGTCTCTTCTGACATCCATTTTGGTCTTGTCTTTCATTCCTGTCTTTTCAATGACTTTTTGCTTTCTTTTTGTGTGATGTCTTTGATGTCATCCCACAACTTGTCTAGTCTTTGGTCAATACTGTTCAATGTGTCAAATCTTTTCCTGAGATGGTCTGTTGTGTATCTGTCAGTTTGTGGTACTGTAGAGTCTCGAGTGTTGCTATGATACCGGAAGCTTTGCCACTGGTATTTCAGATACCAGCAAAGTCTTCCTACGTGGACAGATTTCAGTAGAGCTTCCGACTAAGAAAGTCTCGGAAGAAGGACCTGGCAGTCTACTTCTGAAAATTGGCCAGTGAAAACCTTATGAATATCAGCAGGATATTTCATGATATGGTGCCAAAAGATAAGCCCCTCAGGTTGGAACTCATTCAAAGTACGACTAGGGGAAAGCTGCCACCTGAAAGTACAGTCAGCATTAATGACACAAATGGAGTCAAGATTTCTTGACCTTCATTTGCTGATGTGGCACTACTCAAAATGAGTAAAAACAGCTACAAACATCCATTAATAATTGGAATGTGGAACATACAAATTCTGAGTTTAGGAAAATTAGAAGATGTCAAAAATGAAATGAAATACATGAAGATCAGTACCCTAGGGATTAGTGAGCTGAAATGGACTGGTATTGTCCATTTTGATTCCGGCAATCATATGGTCTACTCTGCAAATCGAAGAGGAATGACATTGTCAAAAAGAATATTTCAAGATCTATTCTGACGTACAGAGCTGTCAGTGATAGGATAATATCCATATGCCTACAAGGAAGACCAGTTAATATGACTATTATTCAAATTTACAAACACCACTAAGGACAAAGATAAATAAATTGAGAATTTTTATCAACTTTTACAATTTGACATTGATCAAACATGCAGTCAAGATGCATTAATAATCACTGGCAATATGAATTTGAAAGTTGGAAAAAAAGAAGGATTGGTTGTTGGAAAATATGGTCTTGGTGATAGAAACGATGCCGGAGATCACATGACAGAATTTTGGAAGACTAACGACCTCTTCATTGCAAATATCTTTTTTCAACAACATAAACGGCAACCACAGACGTGAACCTCACTAGATGGGATGCACAAGAATCAAATCCACTACATCTGTGGACAGAGAAAGTGGAGAAGCTCAATACCATCAGTCAGAACAAGGCCATGGACCAACTGTGGTACAGATCATCAATTGCTCATATACACGTCCAAGATAAAGTTGAAGAAATTAGAACAAGTCCACTAGGGCCAAAATACTACCCATATGTAAATATAGGCATACAGAAACATATGATCTGGCCACTGTGCTCCTAGGTATTTACCGAAATGAAGTGAAAGCTTATGTCCTCCAAATCCTGTGCACGGGTGTTTACAGTAGCTTTATTGATAATTATCCAAAATTGGAAACCATCAAGATGTCCTTCGATAGATAAGTAAACAAGCTGTGGCACATCCATATAATGGACTATTATTCAGCAACAAAAATAAGTGAGCTTTCAAGCTATGAAAAGCCATGAAGGAGACTTAAATGCTTATTGCTAAGTGAAAGAAGCTAGTCTGAAAAAGCTACGTATTGTACGATTTTGAATATATGACATTCTACAGAAGGCAAAATTCTAGACAGCAAATAGATCAGGGGCTGTCATCAATTCAGGGGAGGTTGGGAAAGATGAATAGGTGGAGCACAGGGCATTTTTAGGAAAGTGAAACTATTCTGAATGATACTGTAATGGTGGACACTTGACATTACACATATTGCTTTTATAGCATCAAACAGCCAAGCTACCACCCAGCATTTACACACACATGCACATACACACAGACAAATATATACAGCTATCCATCAGTTTTGTGTGTGACACTCTACTTTTCTCCTTAAGTGAAACCTACCACACACTGTTCCTTGTTCTTATTGTACAAATCCCATGAGCCTACTGAAAGAAGCCTGACAGACAAATCATGTTCTGCCATTTAAAAAAAGGCTCAATGTTATTTTTACAAATATTGGCAAAGACTCATATATGTGTAAACCAGAATGACAAAAAGCTAATAGGCACTAGACATCTGGTACCCATGTAACCTGACACTACTAATGCCAGTAAATTTCCATTAGTCCTTAAACTAGCCCAAGTCAGATTTGGCCCACCTTGCAGGAGCCCAAGGGCAAGCTGCAACGGCTGATTGACCGCAACAGCGGATGCAGCAACAGGTGGAATGAATCAGAAGGAAAACCATCACTTGGGCTCTATTCCAAAGCAAGAGGTCTGACAAGAACCACCTCACCTCCTGTTTCCTGGCCACCTTCTAGAATTTTCCTTCCCCAGTATTCTTGCAAGACCACCATTTTGCTGCCCAAATCACACGTAAGCCCTGCTTCCACATAGCTCAGGGAGCTGGATATGAGGAAATTTCTCCGGACTCCTTGATCTGCGCATTGCAGTAAAGTTACTTTCTCTTTCCCAAAGGCCAGTGTCCAGATAATTGGCAAGTCTGAGTGCGCCAGACAGGGTCTCACCTTCTAAATTCGGTAACACCAGGAAATGAGTTTTCTCTTTGTCTTCTTACGTAGTTCAAAGAACTGAGTTGTAACCCTGATAAATCTCAGGGTTCTAAAAGAGTCTTGGAGCAAGCTTATTTGTTTTCCACAAATATCAGAATGGATTCTTAATTCTCAAAGTACATTTTTCAGTCTTTATCCACCCTCCACATGCCTGTGCTTACTGATCACTCACAAATCCAAGGCTGGAGACCAGATATTACCCTGAGTTCACTGTGTAACATTCTCAAAAGTGTGTTCCAATATATATTGAATTCCCTGTGAGTTTATCTTCTCCCTCTTCTAGGCTTCCTCTCATGCCTCTCCACCCCCAATTTTTCAAAACTCCATTATCTATACCTCCTTCTGTTTTGAAATGACTTAAGATTTTTTAAAATAAATAAATGCTTCACTCACTTTTGTTCTTGTTCTTTAAACCCTGTCTATTTACCTTCTATCTTACTCTTATAATTCACCTTTCTCTAAATCCAGAAGGTGTTATTTCATTCATGCTTTAGGAATTCCTCTTTTGGACTGTTGGTAGGGCCCCTGAGTTACCTGATATCTTGAGTAGAAGAGAAAAGACCCTTATAATGAAATACATAGGGCATCTCTATCAGGTTTTCTTCTGCCCTTGCTTTCCTCCATCAGATCTGGGGCATACATTCTAACTGAGCACACAGCAGATATAGTGAAGGCTTTTAGGCAGCCAAAAGATTAATTTCTTTAGCTTTGTGCCCCAAAAGAAAACTGTAGATGAAATCAAAAGAGCTGAAAATGGGTATTTGATTCTTTGCCACCCGTAATAGAAGACAGAGCCTTTTAACAACTCAAGGTATCAACTAGCATTTAGAATTACCTTCTTCCACCACCCAGTCTCTTGCCCTCTGCAAGCACCTCAGCTGGTCATGGTTCTTTGCCTGGTGGGGTGAGCCAAATCTTCATACCTGAAGGGTCTGGGTCATTTGTAGTCATGTCAGAATTAGGTTGCTGTAGTTTTCCATTGACTTTAATCACAGGGCATTGGAGTAGTAAGAGATGCCCTAAGGGATCTCCTGCATTCCAGACATACTCTTCTTTACCTCCATTATGTAATATCAATCTGATTTCCTCTTGGTAATCAGGATCAATCACACAAGCCAGTAATGGTAACTCCCTTCTTTGCCTGTTGATCCAGAGGCATAAGGAGCCCAAAGTGGCCAGGTGGCATTCTTAGCTTCCAGTTCAATGGAATCAGTGATGTACCTCCAGGTGGAAACATTCCTCCCTTTGGAACTAAGACCGCTATACCTGCAGAGCATAAGGTCACGGGGACAGGAAGCAAAAATCTTGCAAGTGGATCACTAGGGGTAATAGTGAGTGGTGCCACTCCCATTTCCACCCCTTGATTCCTGGACACATGACTCCTGGCTATGGGAGAAACAGCACCATATATTGGATGCTAGTTTAAAGCATATACAGCCTCCTGGAGAACATTGCTCCAACCCATCAAGGTATTGCCACCTAGCTGGCTCTGTAATTGTGTCTTTAGAGGGCCATTCCATCCTTCTATCAATCCAGCTGCTTCAGGAAGATGGGGAACATGGTAAGACCAGTGAATTCCATGAGCATGGGCCCACTGTCACACTTCATTTGCTGTGAAGTGAGTCCCTTGACCTGAGGCAATGCTGTGTGGGTTGCCATGACAGTGGATAAGGCATTCTGTAAGTCCACGGATGGTAGTTTTGGCAGAAGCATTGCGTGCAGGGAAGACAAATCCATATCCAGAGTAAGTGTCTATTCCAGTAAGGACAAAACACTGCCCTTTCCATGATGGAAGTGGTCCAATGTAATCAGCTTGCCACCAGGTTGCTGGCTGATCACCTTGAGGGATGGTGCCATATTGGGGACCCAGTGCTGGTCTCAGCTGCTGGCAGATTAGGCACTCAGGAGAGGCTATGGCCATGTCAGCCTTGGTGAATGGAAGTCCATGCTGCCAGGCCCATGCATAACCTCCATCCCTGCCACCATGGCCACTTTGTTCATGGGCCCATTGAACAATGACAGGAGTAGCTGGGGAAAGAGGCTGACAGGTTTCCACAGAATGCATCATCCTATCCACTTGATTGTTAAAATCATCTGCTGAGTTCACCATTTGGTAAGCTTTCGCATGAGACACAAATATCTTCACTTCTTTAGCCCAATCAGAGAGGTCTAACCGTGTTGCATCAGCGACGGTTGTCGGCGTGGCAGAGACAATAACCAATGCCACAACTCTTACAGAGAAGTGGGGCCCGGAGGGTCACTCTGAGGAGTTGAACCCAGCTTCAGTCCCAGGAGTTTATTTTATAGTCAGTACAGCAAAGAGTGAAACAAATAACAAAACAATGGGCTTTGGGTGAATAACAATAAGTTTCGGGCAAGGGAGGAGAAATTCAGGTAAATAAGCCAATCAGTAACGGATTTGGAAAAACAAGTCGTGACAAGTCTCAACATGTTGGGGACAAGTCTCAACATGTTGTGCAGCATAGAGGCCTTTATACATCAATATTTTAATGGCACATATCCCCACATATCCACATAGCTCTTCCCCATAAATCCTTGTCTCCAATTTTCCAATCATGTTCCTTCCAAGTCCTTGAACATCCAGCCAAACCATTGGCAACAGCCCATGAATCAGTATGTAATTGCACATCTGGCCATTTCTCCTTCCAAGCAAAGTGAACAACCAGCTGAACTTCTTGAAGTTCTGCCAATTGAGAGGATTTCCCTTCACCACTGTCCTTCAGGGAGGTCCCAGAAAGGGGCTGTAGTGCTGCCACAATCCACTTTCGAGTGGCGCCTGCATATCGCTCTGAACCATCTGTGAACCAGGCATGAGTTTTCTCTTCAGCAGTCAACCATGAGGAACTCCTCATGAGGCCATAGGTGCAGACTGGGAGATGGAAGGCAATGTGACAGAAGTGGAGACCATGGGCATTTGGGCCACTTCCTCATGCAACTTGTACCTTCAGGTCCTGTTCAGGCCCGATCTCAAATATATCACTTCCATTTAATGATAGAGTGCTGTTGTGCACGTCCAACTTTATGGTTCTGTGAGTCAGACAACACCCACTTCATGATGGGCAGCTCAGGCCTCATGGTGACTTGGTGTCCCATGGTTAAGCATTCAGTCTCTAATAAGGCCCAGTAACAAGCCAAAAGTTATTTCTCAAATGGAAAGTAATTATCTGCAGAGGATGTCAGAGCTTTGCTCCAAAATAATCAGGGTCTGCGCTGTGATTCACCAATAGGGGCCTGTCAAAGACTCCAAACAGCATCTCTATCTCTCACTGCCACTTCAAGAACCATTGGATCAGCTGGATCATATTGTCTAAGTGCCATAACGGCTTGCACAGCCGCCTGAACCTGTTGAAGAGCCTTCTCTTGTTCTGGTCCCCACTCAAAACTAGCAGCTTTTCAAGTCACTTGATAAATAGGCCAGAGTAGCACACCCAAATGAGGAATATGTTCCCTCCAAAATCCAAACAGGCCCACTAAGCATTGTGCCTCTTTTTTAGTTGTGAGAGCAGCCAGATGCAATAACTTATCTTTCACTTTAGAATGAATGTCTTGACATGTCCCACACGACTGGACCCCAAGGAATTTCACTGAGGTGGAACATACCTGAATTTTTACGGGATTAATTTTCCACCCTCTAGCATGCAAATATTTTACCAATAAGTCCAGAATCATTGACACTTCTTCCTTACTGGGTCCAGTCAGCATAATGTCATCAATGTAATGGACCAGTGTGACGTCTTGTGGAAGGGAAAGGTGATCAAGTTCCCTGCTGATTAAATTATGACACAGGGCTGGAGAATTGATGTAGCCTTGAGGTCGGCAATTGAAGGTGTATTGCTGGCCTTGCCAGCTGAAGGCAAACTGCTTCTGGTGGTCCTTTGAAACAGGTATGGAGAGAAAGGAATTAGACAGATCAATAGCTGCATACCAGGTACCAGGAGATGTATTAATTTGCTCACGCAGTGAAATTACATCTGGAACAGCAGCTGCAATTGGAGTCACCACCTGGTTAAGTTTTTGATAATCTACTGTCATTCTCCAAGACCCATCTGTTTTTTGCACAGGCCGAATAGGCGAGTTGAGTGGGGATGTGGTGGGAATCACCACCTGTGCCTCCTTCAAGTCCTTGACGATGTCAGTAATCTCTGCAATCCCTCCAGGAATGCAGTATTGCTTTTGGTTTACTATATTCCTAGGGAGGGGCAATTCTACTGGCTTCCACTTGGCTTTTTGTAACATAATAGTCCCTACTTTATTTGTCAGGGATCCAATGAGGAAATTCTGCCAGTTTCTGAGTATATCTATTCCAATTATGCCTTCTGGAACTGGGGAAATCACTACAGGATAGGTTCGGGAACCCACTGGGCCTACTGTTTGATGGATATGAGCCAAGACTCCATTAATAACCTGACCTCCATATGCCCCCACTCTGACTGGTGGGCCACAGTGACATTTTGGGTCTCCTAGAATTAGTGTCAGCTCAGAGCCAGTATCCAGTAATCCCCGAAAAGTCTGATTATTTCCTTTTCCCTAGTGAACAGTCACTCTCATTAAAGGCCATAGATCCCTTTGGGGAAGACTGGGAGAAAGATTAACAGTAAAAATTTTTGGCAGTGTATTGGATCCTTCCTCAACGGGATCCTGCCTCCCCTTCATTCAAGGGGTTGTGGATCTTTAAACTCGCTCAAATCTGGGAATTGATTGAGGGACTGTGACTCTCTGTTCTGGCAATTCAAATTAGACTGCTGTTCACCTGCTCTAGAATTCTTCCGTTTGTATAGTTCAAGTAAATGTTTAGTAGATTTCCTGTCTATTTCACTCCTAGGGATACCATGACTAAGTAGCCAATGCCGTAAGTCCATACTAGTCAGACTATTCTGATTACTGCTTTGACTTCTGTGTCCATTACTGTAACCACGCCCAACTTGTCTTTGTCAATTGAGTGCAGCTACTTGCCCTTACTACCACGGGGTTCAATCAGCCCCATTGTAGTTAGGTGTCTTAATTCAGTTAGGGCAGTTCCCACTGTCAAATCTGACTTCCATAAAATAGCAATCACAGCAGTCTTCAAGGTTACTGGAGCTCCATTCACAAATTTGTTCCTCACAGTTGTGGTGAAAGGTGTGTCCTCTGGACACTCCATGTGTGGGTCTGTGGGTCTAACTTGATAAGTCCACTCTAGCATGCCAATTTCCCTAAGTCTCTATATACCTTCTTCAACAGTATACCAAGGCAGATCTGGTACTTCAACTTGATTCAGTGTCAGCCACCTCATAATGCATGCTTCAGCAACCCAACCAAATAAACTATTAGATCCTTTCCTAACTTCTCTAGCTGAAACATTGAAGGAACAGTCTGTGCTCAGTGGACCCATATCAATAAACTCAGACTGATCCATCTTTATGTTCCTTGCACCATTATCCCACACTCTTAATAGCCATTCCCACACATATTCCCCAGGTTTCTGTTTGTACATATTATAAAATCCAAGTAGTTCTTTTGGAGTGTAGCGTACCTCCTCCTGGGTCACAATTTGTACTTCACCTTTTGGGATTCGCTGGGACTTAAGCCTAGTTGTAGGTCTAGAAGCCAAAATCAGTAGTGTGGAATTGTTTTGAGAACATTCAGCATTATCTTGCAAAGCATCTGCCTCAGGTGATGCTCCAGGCAATGACTCAGGCAAGTGTTCTTTAGAGGCAGCTGGGCTAGGGATAATCTCATTAGATGGAAGTGGAGGGGCTAATTGTTTTTTCCAGGCAGGGTGGTTTAGCAGACAAACATGAAGTAATCTCTTCAGATGGGACTGGTTCTGTTGGCAGGAGTGATTCAAAGGAACTTACAGGTCAGTGTCCCCAGCTTTTTGATTATCTGCCCATATGTCACCATCCCAAGTTTCAGGATACTATTTCTTCCCAATCAGTGCCCTTACTTTAACTTCAGACATTGAGGTTTGCAATTGAGCTGGCGTTGTAATTCAGCCACTCGTACAATAAGCCTCTGGGTTTGGTTTTCAGCAATTTCGTTTCTGTTACTACAAGAAATAAGGCTTTCTTTCGAAGTACAAGTTGAAGCCTTGAGGTCATTTATGTGGCACTTGAGCCTTGACTCTGAAGCCCTGAGAACATCTCTTTCCTTCATCAGTTTGTCTAGCAAAAGTAGGACAAACCAACCAGCTTCCTTATACTTCTCATTCTGACAAAGCTGTAGAAAGATACCACAGATGTGTTCACCCTGAGCCTCACATTTCACCAATACCTGATCTACCGGTGTTGATATTTTGGGTATTTGTATCGCCACCTCACTCCATTGGCTAGCAGTGACCTCTTTACTGATGGAAGCAGAGTCATCAAAGTCTTTATGACTAACCAGACTTGAGAACCAATTTAGCTAACTAGAACCATTCCTGGTACCAAATGTCTTAGGCTGGGTTCTCTAGAGAAGCAAAACCAGTAAAGTGTATAAATATATATATATAGAGAGAGATGATATCAAAGAAACACCTCACATGATTGTAGAAGCTAGAATGTCCCAAGTCTATGACTCAGGGTAGAGGCCTCTCCCAAGTCACACAGCTGCAGAAGCTGGCAAGCCCAAGACTGGCAGGTCGGAGAGCAGGGCTCCCGCTCACAGGCTATGCAGATTGACGAATCCCATGTTCGGCAGATAAGCTGACAGCTCAAGTCCAAATAATGGGAGATGAGATGACAGGAAGCAGCCACAGGATCCGGAGAAAGCAAAAAGCCAGAGAGTCTGCTTATATACAGATGTGGGTCACACCCCCACATCTGATTGTCTACTCACAGTATATTCAATCATGGGAGTGATTACATTAAAACACTGAGAATCATTGCCCAGCCAAGGTGACCACAATCCTAACCATCACACCGACTTTCTGCTTAGCAAGATTTTGTGGATGGGTGTGGAAATGTAGGAGGAATGGGAAAAAGAAAATCAGAAGGAAAGTTTTCTCTTGAAACTTCCATCTGACCACTGATGCAAGCATAAGTGAGGGGGGGAAAAATAAGAAAAAGAAGACTCAAAAGGAATTCGTCCCACAGTCACTTCCCCCTCCATCTTTGCATCTGTCTTTTTCTTCCCGACTTCTTAATAATAATGAGAAATTGTAGTAAAGGATATCAGACTGTCTATGATGTGGTGGAATGTTGTTGTTTCACCGTCAGCAGATCCTGGGTGATCACCTTCTTTTACTCCAGTTCCTCCTGACTTTATTATGCTTAAGCAGTCAGGTTGGGAGGCCCAAGTAGTGTCAAGAACTATGGTCCAAAAGAGTAATTATCAAAAGATTTATCCTTTCTGTGAGTAGGAAAAACACAAGTAAAGGTATTCACAAATAGAAAAATGAGGCAAGTCTGAAACAAATTTGCCAATATTTAACTGTGAGTCAATGAAGAATGAAAGTGATGCCTGGAAGTGCTGCGGATTGAACTCAGGGCCTCACGCATGCAAAACTCACACTCTACCACTGTGCTACACCACCATATTAGCCAGAATTATGAGACTACTCCATAATACTGATTTCTAGCATGGTTTGCCGCATAGTGGTTGAAAAAAACGCATTCCGGACCAAACGACTCTGAGATCTTCCAGTAGTCCTTGGCTTCTTCACGGACTGCTTTTAGCCAACTACCTGAGTGACAGTCAGTTGCAGTACACCACGAGGAAGAGTCCCAGGATTGAACATTCTGTTAAGTCTTCTTGAAAAGTCCTTCTTCTCCACCTATGAAGCTTGCAAAAAGACACAAAAGATAGTGCAGGGGAATAGAAAGATGAGTTCCAAGAGGGCTGCAAAGGAATGAAGATCCAGGTGGGGAGGTAAGACTAGAGCTAAATTAATTCACAGTACTTCACGGAAACAGGCGTCCTGGTGGCACGGAGTTAGGAGCTATGGCTACTAACCAAAAAGTTGCCAATTCGTTCCTTGGCTGGAAACCTTATGGGGTAGGAATCGACTCCAGAGTAACAGGTTATTTAGACTGAAACGAAGAACTATAAGTACAGTCATGCTCTTGCAAATGGCTGCTTTCAGCACCTGGGTTTGGAAACTTATTTTTGTCTCTGCGATGCTGTAGCTCTGGTTTTGAAGAGGCAGAAGAAAGCAGAGAGAGGAGAAAGATGGACGCTCCTGTTGTTAAAATGTCTCTTTTAGACCAAATTGTTTCCTTAATGAGGAAAACACAAGAGAAGCGCTTTATGGGCTGGGCACAACCTTCAAAACAAATTCGTTCTTTATAAACTTTGCCTACGCCTGGGGAAGTCTGCAAATTCCTGATGTGGTGCGACTGTTAATCCAGATATGATGGAGAAAATAGAAATCTTCTCAGATGGAAGGGGCAGGTGGCCTTAATCTATAGATTAAGTTACTACTATATTACAAAAACACCTCTTTGCAAATTGGAATGCGAGGAGGAGTTACGTGAGGAAGGGAGTGGATAGGAGAGAGTGGTGGGGTTTATGACAGGGGGAAAGGAGGATGTTGAGGGAGGAGAGAAATAGCAGCAGAGGAGTATATGGCAGAGAGAAGAGGAGTATTGTTTGGGAATGGGTCTCTAAGAATGGATAGGATATGGACCATTAAGGAGGTAGAAGGTGACCAAGTTTCCATCTTTATTATGCTTTCTGAAGGCCTTCGGGAAGGGAGAGGCTAAAGTTAGTGCTTTCAAAGAGCATGCCCCACAAAAAGATACTACTTATTTTGCCCAAAATTTCATAACTGAAAGTGCCTAGCTGTTTTTTCCATCGCTGAGCATTTTGGAAAGGGGGCATGTGTTTGAGTGTTTGTGAAACAGCAGTTGTTGACATTGGAGGCTTGAGAAAAAGCTACAGGGAAGCAAGTTTGTCCAGATCCCACATGGCAGCACAGCAGCAGGGAGCTTAGAAGCGGGATCCCCCGACGGCTGTGGGCTAGAATATCCTGTATTTGCAGCAACTTAGTTTTAGCATATTTGGCCTTAATGTTTAAGGGAAAGAACCAGAAAGAAAGGTCAAGCACTGACTTAGCATTTTTGGTTGGAATAAACTCTTACTGAACCCATCAAACTGCTGGAGCTCTCAGCATACCAGGCCTCTAGTCTTCGAATCTAGGATTCACCATCCTGTTCTGGTACATAATTTCAGTTTTCCCGTACTTCTTTCTAACTCATACACAAAAGGTTAATTAGCCCTGCTTTCTCCTGGAGGAGCTCTGGAAATATTTGCAGTGCATTTTACTACTCACATACTCTCTTTTCTCAATGAGAGTCTGAAGAGCAAGATTTCAAATATGGAAAGTCAGATTTGCACTATCATTTAAGAATTATTCATTCAGTGTGCACAGCAACTTTATTTTATGTCATATTGTCAAATATATAAGTGAAACAATGACTTAAGGAATGAAAAGAATGGCACAGTGTTGAGGGGGCTAGGTTGATGATGCAACTTAAATATGGAAATTTTACTAAGATCTCCAATTCTTTGGATTGTGAGATGCTTTGTCCTTTCATTTTGGGAAAGAGGAGTGGACTTTATCACTTGTTGTTAGCTTGTTTTCTTCTTTTTTGGGGGTATTAGATAGGGTTGGATAGGGGAGAGAAAGAGGTTGATTGGAACTTCATTATTTGGAATACTTACGAATTTAAGGTGCAAATTCACTTTAATGTTTTATAAGCGCGGTGATTCCTGAGACTAGAATGTTAAAAAAAAATCTCTTAATTGGAGATTTGTATAAAACATGTGGCTGTAGAGGAGCCAGTCTCTGCACAGAGGTAGAATGAGCCCTGAAGAGAGTCCACTGCAGTTTGAAGATTTGGAGCTCATTAAAGGCATTCATTGAAAAGCTTTGCCTCTAGAGTAATATTGGAATTTGGAGTTCATACTGATTACCAAGATCTTCTTGGAATTTCTTAGAAGACCTAAGAAGCAGCAACCTCCAGGTGAGATGACTTGTATCTCCTCTTTGTCAACTTCTGCCCCAGTAAGAATCTTCTCCATGTTCATATAAATCACATGAAGTCCCCTTATCACTTGGGAGAACTCCATTTTTCACACAGAACTTGACTCCTAGCTGACCCAGAAGGCAGCTCTTCGGAGAAATCAAATGTGAGAGGAGTAAAGAGAAACCAAAGTTTGCTTGAAAGAGACCATTAGACAGACATCAGACACAAAGATGTGCAGTCACTAGAGACGATAGAGCATGAATTAATCTGGTTCTGAGTCTTGTGAAACACAATTAAGATTGTTTGGGGATTCCATATATATCCCTGTAAGTTCCTGATCCAGAGGAATGCAAGGATGTGTTCTGGTTAAATCAAGTTGTACTTGAAAGTCTCAAAAGTGTATTCTATGTATTATTTGTGAGAAGGTCTAATCTACTGCGTACAGCACTGAACATCTCCTCAAAGGAGGGACTTTGGTAAGAATTCTTAAATTATAGGATTCTATGAGATATTAAAGTTGAACTTGGTAGAAGAAACATATATATGCTCTCTGTGTTCTATTCAGGAAACCAATACCTTTAAATCATATGTATAATCCACGTAGGTCCTGGGAAGAATAGAAGTCAAAATGTTTTGGAAGTATTCTCAAAAATGAGGGTATTGAAAATATTTTGAAGATAAAGAGTTATATATTGTGTTTTGAATTTTACAGACCATATTTACTTACATTATCTAGCATCCATGTAGAATCTTTGGCAGAAGAACCGTAACCATCACATCTTGGGTTAGTTTCCAGAAATTAAATCAGATTTGCTCCTATAATTCCTTCAAATTGAACTAAGAAGAGACTGGGGGCGAGGGGAATAGAAGTAAAGTAATCATGAAGGGGCTGGAACTGATAAGGCATCTAAAATAAAGAGAAAGGAACATAGTGAGCACTTGTGATTCAAAGTTCCTTGCAATTAGAGTAAGATTCACTAGTATCTTGAAGAAAATAAATAAACACCCATTGAAATCTTGAAAATCATTACAAAAAAGTGATAAACTGAGAGGTCAGGATGATGATCATTAGTGGGTACACAGATTTGATCCCATGTTTTTTTGGAGACTCAGCCCATTTTAGATTTTCAGAGCCTCTTTAATGTTAATTATTGATTTGTGAAAAAAAGAAACTTCACCTATATCACTTCTCCCTTCCAGCAACACCTCAGGATCTAGTCGCTGGAAGTCAATTCAAGAATCTTCTACTTGTTGCACAATAAGACAACCATAAAGGGACTTAAATCCTCAGTCCTCTAGATCTGGAATCAGACACCTTATCCATTAGACCACGAAGCCGATACTGTGAGGACGCTGTACAAGCAAGTAACTGAAAGTGTTGATAAGGGAACATTAAGTTTCTGTTTTCAATTTTTTGACTTTGCAATTGGAGGAAATTTTAACAACATTCAAAAAAGGAAACAAATATCATTGAAAACCTTTGAATACAATTACTTAGAATTAATAAACTGAGACTGTGAGATGATCAGAAGTGACATATTTCTTCAAGGGCATTCTTGTCTAAGTCATTTATAATGATGATGCATTTGGGTGGAGAATTATTAACCAAGAACTAAACTCTATGAAGAAGGGGTGCAGATGACAGCATGAGGAGAGGGATTGCAAGAAGGTGGTATGTTCAGACCTTTTCTGTCTCAAAGACAATACAAAATTGCTCCAGGGAGAAAGAGCTGGAAGCTCAAACAAGAGCTCCCTTTGTCGAAAATGCCTGCTTTTAACACCAGGAAAATATTTTATTATAATCCATTCATAAAGGTTTTAACAACTTGATACTCTACTAACAAGTAAAAGAATCACCTGATACAAAGGTGGGACTAGGTTGTGAATCCCAAATCTCCCTGGGACGGTGGTCCTGATGTGTGAGGTGCAGTTTGGTGACTTCCAAGCTACTTCAAACGGAGAGAATAGGGCCAGAGTAGCTCAGAGGGACTTTTGTCTCATTGAAATGTTAACTACCCCCAAAGTATTCTGCCTAAAAGTCATTCTCTAGTTTCGCTGTGGACTGATCCACAAAATAACTCAAGGTAATTTTGTGTGACCCATCCCCAACAGTGTCTTATATACTGGTAGAGTAGAAGAGATGAGAAATCCACAAGTTCTTGAAGTTAAGTAATCACAAATACAGTTTTCTCATAGTCTTATTTTCTTGGAGGTGTTGAGTTATTTGGAAGAAATAAACAATAATCTTTTCCCATTCCCCACGCTGTCTTTCCTCTCCAGAGAGGTTAAACTTTCCTTCACTCCAAAATTTCTCCATTTGGTCCCATATCCCTTGTACAGTATTTTCTCCAGTTTTAGGTCAAAACTCAAAAAGAATCTTAGATCATATTCTGGATGGTATGTCCTAATGTACACTAATTCATCGATATAATCATAATGTTCCTTTTAATGTGAGCAGCAAACAGTATTCATGACATGAAGACCTGAAGGAGGAGGAGAAAAAGGAGACCGAAGAGAAGGAGGAAGATTAGGATAAACTGGAGGCGGGGCCAAGATGGCAGAGTAGTCAGACGCTTCCAGTGGACCTTCTTACAACAAGGACCCAAAAAATCAAGTGAATCAATTATATATGACAATCTAGCTGCCCTGGATATCTAAGGCAAAGTTGAGGAAACGGACTGAGTGGCAGGGGGAGGTAGCGAAAGTTCGGAAGCAGCTAGGAGTTGCCAGACCTGACCCCGTGAGAGCCTGAGCCCTTCAGGCCTGATCAGCTTGGTGGTGACCAGAGAGGCAGGCAAGCAGCCATGTTGGGGAGGCACATTTCCCGCAACAGGAGAGACCCACGCCAGAGAGTCTACACAGCTACGCAGAACCAGTGAGAAGCAGCCCTCCATCCAGTGAAAGATAAGTAATTGCAAAGACACCACCCTTACGGAAAAACCTCTCTCGCATTTACCTTCCTGCTTCCTGCTTGCTCTACACTGGGTCCCGGACAAGCTTCAGCAATTGCCGAGTCCCCTGGGCCAGAAGTAGGAGCTGTCACATGCCCGGAGACATTCTCCCTGCCTTGGAGAGTGAGCAAATTAACCAAAAGGGTGAAAAATACACTGCTGGCTCTCCTAAGCCAGGAACCCAGGTTAAGCACAGGTCCTTTGCCTAGACACAGGCATAAGGGATCCACGGACTTTGAGTGCCTTTCCCCCTGCATAGACTTGTGTAGGCCCATTTCAGCAGCATAGGCCTCCATTACTGCAGTACAACAGGGTATATACCTGAATTCTAATTGAAGTGTTTCAGCAGTGAAGTGGCAGGTTTGTGAAGTTTGACACTGTTCTGCCCATTAAGCAATGTCTTCACCTACCCACTTCACGGGCCTGAGGACTGGTGGCTCCACCCACACCACCTAGCCACTTGCAATAGGGGCCCAAGAATAAGAGGTGCTCCCAGTCCTTACAGCCAACAGCATTAGGTGCTCATAGTCTGGCTGCAAAACCCACTCACCTATGCTTTCTAGGGAGCAGGGACACGCCTTCCTCCTGGACACTTGGGGGCAGCCGTCAGCCCCATGACTTGCTTAGAGTGTGTCCCCCTAATGCAGCCAGATGCCTGTGCCTACATCAATCACTCATGCCTGTCTAGGACTGTAGGTGAGAACCTACACCACACACTTGGTGGCTGTATACTTGGACACTTGAGCTGAATACATACAGGAGGAGTGGGCAGACTCCTGAGCTCACATACCTAGTAACAGATCTAACCACTAGGTGACAGTACATTAGTGCTTCAAAGTTGCCAGTAACTAAACCAGCTCATACCAGCAGCCTATCTGGGAATATCAAAACAAAACAAGAAGCTAGGACACAATAATCAAACATAAAATAAAAGAATATAATAACTTATTGATGGCTCGGAGACAGCAATCAATATCAAATCACATAAAGAGACAATCCATGATGGCTTCAGAAAGCTCCCAAAACAATCTAGAACTTTTCCAAGGGAGGAAAATTTCCTAGAATTACCAGAGGCAGACTACAAAAGATTAATATACAGAACTTTTCAAGAAATTAGGAAGGAAATTAACCAAAATGCAGAACACGCAATAGAGGAAATTAAAAAGATTAGAGAAGAGCATAATGACAAATTTAACAGGTTGCAAGAATCCATAGAGAGACAGCCATCAGAAACCCAGAAGATTAACAATAAAATTTCAGAATTAGACAACTCAATAGAAAGTCATAGGAGCAGAATTCAGACAATGGAAGTCAGAATTAGTAAGACTGAAGAAAAAGCACTTGACAGCAACTTTAACTTGAGGAAAAATCAGATAAAAGGATTTGAAACAATAAAGAAACCTAAGAATTATGTGGGACTCTAACAAAAGGAATAACCTACGAGTGACTGGAGTACCAGAAGGGAAGGGATAACAGAAAATACAGAGAGAATTGAAGATTTGTTGGCAGAAAACTTCCCTGCTATCGTGAAAGATGAGAAGATATCTGTCCAAGATGCTTATTAAACACCACATAAGGTAGATCCCAAAAGAAAGTCACCAAGACATATTATAATCAAACTTGCCAAAACCAAAGATAAAGAGAGAATTTTAACAGTGGCTAGGGATAAACGAAAAGTCGTCTACAAAGAAGAGTCTATAAGAATAAGCTTGGACTACTCAGCAGAAACCATGCAGGCAAGAAGGCAATGGGATGATATATAAAAAACCTTGAAGGAAAAAAAAAAACTGCCAACCAAGAATTATATATCCAGCAAAATTGTCTTTCAGATATGATGGCGAAATTAGGGCATTTCCAGATAAACAGAAGTATAGGGAATTTGCAAAAACCAAACCAAAATTACAAGGAATACCAAAGAGAGTCCTCCAGTTAGAAAATCGGTGACATCAGATAACAACCCAAGACTAGAACACAGGACAGAGCAAACAGATATTAACTCAGATAGAGAAGTCACAAAAATAAATCAAAGCTAAAACACTGAAAATAAGGAAACAGATGTCAATATGTAAAAGATGAAAACATTGAACAAAAAAAAGGACACAAAAAGCAGACATAGAGGCAGTTCCAGCAAAATGGCGCTCTAGGCAGAAGCACCATGCCGTCCCTCCACAGCAAAGATCGGAAAAACTAAGCCAAACAGAGAATACAACAATTCTGAAACCCTAAAACATCAAATGAAGACATAAAGAACTCAGCCAAGCACCAAATGGAGTGAGAAAACTGACAGAGAACAGAGAGCGAGGAGAGACTCATGCAGAGGTCCCCTACCAGCTAACGCAGTGCGGATCCACCATCTTCGACTCCTATCGGAGACCAGCAAGTGGGGGTACGAGAAAACAGCCTCATGGAGCGTCCAGCAGGAGACAAAACAACTGGTAATTTGCAGTGTGCGCTTCCCCACCCCCACCCTCTTTGCCCCGACTCGGCCTCCTCTTCTTCCCGCGGCCATGGTCTCTTGACCGTGAAGCCCTGGCTGCTTGGATTCCACACACCCAAGTGGGCGGCTTTCTGGGTGCCATTTGTTGGCTGTTGGTGTTGCTTTTTTCCGCTTCTTTTGATTTCTTCCTTGCCTCTGGCCATCTCCCCCTCCTTTCACTCAAGTGCCTCACTCCGTGCACCATCTTTGCTTCTTCCTGAGGGGCTGCAGAGCACCGGCAATTTGTGATATACGCTTTCCCACTCTCTAACCTTCTTCACCCATACTCAGCCCCCTCTGCTTCCCGCGGACACAGTCTCTTGTCTAGAAACACCAGCCTGCGTTAGCTGGCTCTCTGAGTGCCATTTGTTGGCTGCTGGTGTTGCTTCTTTTTTCTTTTTTTATGCTTCTTTTAATTTCTTGCTTACTTCTCGCCGCCGCCCCTCCTTTTGCTCAAGTGCCTGGCTCGTTGAGCCATCTTTCCTTCTTCATGAGGGGCTGTGGCGCTCCTTTCGAGTGTGGAGCTGCTTCCCAGTCTGGGATACCGCTCTGGTGGGATCCTGGGGCTTTTGTTCGTTTGTTTGTTATGAATTGTTTGTTTTCTTTTCCTTTTCTTGAGTTGGGAGCCCTTTCTGGCCAGGCAGAGCTGCGTGGCAAGGAACTCCCCTTCAGCTTCCACAGACGTGCAGAGGGATCCCTCAGAACATTTTTTTTTGGTTGGTTTTTTTTTTTTTGTTTGTTTGTTTCCTGTTCTTTTGGGGGGGGCTTTGTTGCTCTTTTTTTTTTAATTTGTTTTGTTTTCTTTTCCCTCTTTTTCTCTTTTTGTCTTTCTTCATTGCTCAGTTTCTCATCCCTCTATATCTTCCATCTCTTTCTGATCCCTGAATACCCGGCGTTGTATACCTCTATGCCTTTAAGCCAGGATGTATTGCAACCCCTGACAACGACTTCCCCAGACCTCATAGTTGCACTAGTGGGATCCCTGGAAACTTTGTGGTTCTTTAACCTTGATGATTTTTATTTATTCATTCTTTTCTTCCTCTTCCCCTTTCTGTTTCTCTCCATTTCTTCTCATTTCTTCATTCCAATGGCAAGCTCCCCTAGCATTCTTTTTTGTTTGTTTGTATGTTTTTGGCTTCTGTTCCTCTCTCCTCTATCCATCTTAGCTCCACACATAACAATCTCCCTGCTGCATCCTTCCTACCTGCACCGTGTGCTTAACATCACACCACCAAGCAGCACGGGCACAGCCTACTGGAACCTGCCCTGCACTGATGACTGACCCGCCCTGGTGGCTGTAGTAAGTGCCACAAACAACCCATCCCAGTAACTCCTCTTCAGCTAGACCTGCCCTGCTGTACCATATCTGAGTGACTGACCCTGCCAGTTGGAAAAGGAGGTGAAAAGTATTGAGCGCACAGACGAGCAAACAACAAAGAACACACAGTCTGCCTTCTCAGACATAGTCAATTTTTTTTTTAAAAAAAGGATGAAACAAACAAATCTACAATCAATAAAAGAGAAAAATAACTACTGAACGCCCCCAAAACAGCAGACAATATCTAAAAATTTACAAAAACAGGACAGGATGGTTCCAGTAGGTGTCCAAAATAAAACACCAGATGACTACCTTGTGGAAGAAAAAGCACTAGAACTACCTCATAGGGAATTCAAATCTCTAATACTTGGAATTCTCCAAGAACTGAGGCAAAAAGCTGACAAACATGAGGAAAAAATAGACAAATTCATGGAAAATACAGACAAAAAATTGGAATAATTCAGGAAGATGATGCAGGGACAAAGTGCCAAAATAAATTCACAACTAGAAATTATACAAAGACAACAATTGGAAATCCAAAAGATAAAACAACAAACTTTCAGAAATGGATGATGTCATAGAAAGGCTGAGGAGCAGATTTGAAACAGTGGAAGTCAGGATCAGTGGAATTGAAGATTCACACTTGGATACAACTCTGTTTGAGGAAAACTCAAAAAAGAACAAAGAAAAATGAAGAGACCCTGAGAGTTATGTGGGACACAATTTAAACAAAAATTTGCAAGTGACTGGAATTCAAGAACAGGGAGAGAAAACAGAAAACACAGACAGGATCATTGAGGAACTGCTGACGGAAAAATTCCCCAATATAATGAAAGACGAAAAGCTGGCCGTCCAAGAAGCTCAACGAACACCATATAGAAGAGACCCCAAAAGAAAATCACCAAGGCATATCATATTCACACTCACCAAAACCAAAGACAAACAAAGAAATCTTGAGAGCAGCTTGTGAAAGCAAGAAGTCACATACAGAGGATAAACAATAAGCTCAGATTATTCAGCAGAAACCATTCAGGCAAGAAGGCAATGGGATGACATATATAAAATCTTGAAAGAAAAAAATTGTCAGCCAAGAATAATATATCCTGCAAAATTCTCGTTCAAATTTGATGGTGAAATTAGGTCATTTCCAGATAAACAGAAATTAAGGGAATATGTAAAAGTCAAACCAAACTTACAAGAATTATTAAAGGGAGTTCTTCGACCTGAGGACTAACAGCTTCAGCACACAGGCAGAACCTAGGACGCAGGATTGTATGAGCAAGATACCAATCTAGGAAATGAACTCTCGAGGACTATCCAAATCCAAAAGAAATACAACAGGGAATCAGAGCAGTTAATCAATAAATGACAACAACGTCAAAACAATAAAAGAGGGAATAAACAGCATGGGTATAGAACCTTCTAATGAAAAGGAAGGCAAGGCGATACCAAGTAATGGTAGACTGCTTCAGAATTAGAAAGATAAGGGTAAAATTCTTGGTAACCACAAAGAAAGTTAACAAACCAATTCATAAAAATAAAGATGAAAAACATAAAGTCTTAGCAAAAACAAAACCTACAAAAACAAAAGAAATGATAAAAAAACAAAACAAAAACAAAAGACACTCAGCACAAGAGAGTAAGAAGAACAAAGAAAACTTCAGCACCACAAAAGAAAGCACTACTAAATGACAGCAACAAACTCACATCTATCAATAATTACACTGAATGTAAATGGACTCAATGCACCCATAAAGAGATGGAGAGTGACAGAATGGATAAGAAAACAGGATCCACCAATATGCTGTCTACAAGAGACACACCTTAGAAACAAAGATGTGAATTTATTAAAAATCCAATGTTGGAAAAAATATATCAAGCTAACAACCACCAAAAAAGAGCAGGAGTAGCAAGTCTAATCTCAGACAAAATAAAATTTAAAATAAAATCTACCATAAAAGACACAGAAGGACACTATATAATGATTAAGGGGATGATCAATCATGACGACATTACCATAATAAACATCTACGCACCCAATGACTGGGCTCCAAAATACATAAAACAAACTCTAACAACACTGAAAAGAGAAATTGACAGTTCCACAATAATAGTAGGAGACCTCAACACACCACTCTCAGTAAAGGACAGAACAAATAAGAAGAAACTCAGCAAAGATACAGAAGACCTAAAGGACACAATCAGCCAACTGGACTTCATAGACATATATAGAACACTCCATCCAACAGCTGCAAAGTACACATTCTTTTCCAATGCACATGGAACATTCTCCAGAATAGACCACATCTTAGGCCACAGAGCAATCCTCAGCAAGATCGAAAACGTTGAGATAATTCAAAGTGTCTTCTCCGACCACAATCCCATCAAGGTAGAAATTAACAATAGAAAAAACAAGGAAAAAAAAATCAACTACACGGAAACTGAATAATACCCTGATTACACATAACTGGGTAATAGAAGAAATCAGAGATGGAATCAAAAAATTCCTAGAATCAAATGAGAATGACAACACATCATACCAAAACCTTTGGGACGTAGCAAAGGCAGTCCTCAGAGGACAATTTATAGCAATAGATACATATATCAAAAAAGAAGAAAGGGACAAAATCAAAACTTTAACTACAGAACTCAAACAAATAGAAAGAGAACAGCAAAAAAAGCCCACAACCACCGGAAGAAAAGAAATACTAAAGATCAGAGCAGAAATCAATGAAATTGAGAACAGAAAAACAATAGAAAGAATTAACAAAAGCAAAAGTTGGTTCTTTGAAAGAATCAACAAAATAGACAAACCACTGGCCAGACTGACAAAACAAAAACAGGAGAGGACACAAATAACCCAAATAAGAAATGAAATGGGGGACATTACAACAGACCCAATTGAAATAAAAAGGATTATAACAGAATATTATGAAAAACTATACTCCAACAAATTTGAAAACCTAGAGGAAATGGATAAATTTCTAGAAAGACACAGCCTACCCAAACTACAGTAAAGTGATGTTGAAAATCTGAACAGACCCAAAACAAGAGAAGAGATTGAAAAGGTAATAAAAAAAAACTCTCAACGAAAAAAAAGCCCTGGCCAGATGGCTTCACTGGAGAATTCTACAAAACATTTACAGAAGAGCTTGTACCAGTACTACTCAAGCTCTTTCAGAGCATAGAAGAGAAAGCAACACTTCCAAATTCATTCTATGAAGCCAGCATAATGCTGATACAAAAACCAGGCAAAGATGTCACAATAAAAGAAAATTACAGACCAATATCTCTCAGGAATATAGATGCAAAAATTTTGAACAAAATTCTAGCCAATAGACTTCAGCATCATATCAAAAAAAAAAAAAAAAATACACCACGACCAAGTAGGATTTATACCAGCTAGGCAAGGATGGTTCAACATCAGAAAATCAACCAACATAATCCAGAACATAAATAAAAGGAAAGAAAAGAATCACATGATGATCTCCATTGACGCAGAAAAGGCATTTGACAAAGTCCAACACCCATTCCTGATATAAACTCTCAATAAAATAGGTATAGAAGGGAAATTTCTCAACATAATAAAGACCATCTATGTAAAACCAATGGCCAACATCATTCTTAATGGAGAGAGGCTGAAAACACTCGCCTTGAAAACAGGAACAAGACAAGGATGCCCTTTATCACCACTCCTATTTAACATTGTACAGGGAGTCTAGCTAGAGCAATAAAGCAAGAAAAAGAAATAAAGGGCATCCAAATTGGTAATGAAGAAGTTAAACTGTCCCTGTTTGCAGATGTTATGATACTATACGTAGAAAACCCTAAAGACTCCAAGAGAAATCTACTGGAACTAATAGAAAGATTCATCAGAGTAGTAGGATACAAGATAACATACAAAAATCAGTTGGATTCGTATACACCAATAAGGAGAACGATGAAAAGGAAATCAGGAAAACAATACCCTTTTCAATAGCCCCTAAAAAGATAAAATACTTAGGAATAAATCTGACCAGGGATGTAAAAGACCTATATCAAGAAAACTACAAAACAGTACTGGATGAAACCCAAAGGGATCTACATAAATGGAAAAACAAACCATACTCATAGATAAGCAGACTCAACATCGTGAAAATGTCAATTCTACCCAAAGCAATTTACAAATACAACGCAATCCCGATCCAAATACCAACAACATTCTCAAAAGAGATAGAAAAATTAATCATTAACTTTATATGGAAAGGGAAGAATACCCAAATAAGTAAAGCACTACTGAAGAAGAAGAATAAAGTTGGAGGACTCACACTACCTGATTTCAGAACCTAATATACATCTACAGTAGTCAAAACAGCCTGGTACTGGTACAATGACAGATACATTGACCAATGGAACAGAATTGAGAAACCAGATGTAAATCCATCCACCTACGGTCACCTGATCTTCGACAAGGGCCCAAAGTCCATCAAATGGAGAAAAGACAGTCTTTTTAACAAATGGTGCTGGCAAAACTGGATATCCATCTGCAAAAAAATGAAACAGGACCCATACCTCACACCGTATACAAAAACTACTTCAAAATGGATGAAAGACGTGAATATAAAGTCTAAAACTGTAAAGTTCATTGAAGAAACAATAGGACCAACACTTTAGACGTTAATATGTGGCATTAACAGGCTACAAACAATTACCCCAACAGATAAGCTAGATAACTGGAGTCTTCTAAAAATCAAACACCTATGCTCTTCAAAAGACTTCACCAAAAGAGTCAAAACAGAACCTACAGACTGGGAAAAAATTTTGGGACAGTACAAATCAGACAAAGGTCTAATCTCCATAATCTACAAGAAAATCCAACACCTCTACAACAAAAAGGCAAATAATCCTATTAAAAAAATGGGCAAAGGAAATGAATAGGCACTTCACCAAAGAAGACTTTCAAATGGCCAACAGACACATGAGGAAGTGCTCGCGATCACTAGCCATTAGAGAAATGCAAATTAAAACCACAATGAGATACCATCTCACCCTGGCATTACTGGCACGAATCAAAAACACTGGAAATAACAAATGTTGGAGGGGCTGCAGGGAGTTCAGAACTCTTATACACTGCTGGTGGGAATACAAAATGATGCAACCATTTTGGAAAATGATATGTCACTTATTCAGAAAGCTAGAAATAGACATACCATTCGATCCAGCAATCCCACTCCTAGGAATATATCCTAGAGAAATAAGAGTCGTCACTCGAATAGACATATGTACACCTATGTTCTTGGCAGCATTGTTCACAATGGCAAAACGATGGAAACAACGTAGGTGCCCATCAACAGATGAATGGGTACACAAACTATGGTACATACACACAATGGAGTACTATGCAACGAGAAAGAACAACAATGAATCTGTGAAGCATCTCATAACATGGATGAAACTGGAGGACATTATGCTGAGTGAAATAAGTCAATCACAAAAGGACAAATATTGTATGAGACCTCTATTGTAAAAACCCATGAAAAAGTTCACACACAAAATGTAACAATCTTTGTTGGTTACCAGGGATGGGAGGGGCGGGGGGAAATACTAAATAGGCAATAGATAAGTGGTATCTTGGGTGAAGGGTGAGACAGTAAACAATACAGGGGAAACTAGCACAACTTGTACAAGGAAAGGTCGTGGAAGCCCCATAGACACATCCAAACTCCCTGAGGGACTGAATTGCTGGACAGAGGGCTGTGGGGACCATGGTCTCGGGGAACATCTAGCTCAATTGGTATGACACAGCTTATAAAGAAAATGCTCTACATTCTACCTTGGTGAGTAGTGTCTGGGGTCTTAAAAGCCTGTGAGCGGCCATCTAAGATACTCGACTTGTCTCATCCCTTTGGGAGCAAGGGAGAAGGAAGAGAACAGGATACAAGGAAAAGATTATTCCAAAGGACTAATGGTCAACAGCTACCAAGGCCTCCACCGGACTGAGTCCAGTACAGCTAGATGGTGCCCGGCTACCACCACTGACTGCTCTGACCAGGATCACAACAGAGGTTTCTGGATAGAGCTGGAGAAGGATGTGGAGCATAATTCTAACTCACAAAAAGAAGACCAGATTTACTGGCCTAAAGGAGACTGGAGAAACCTCGAGAGTATGGCCCCAAGACACCCTTTTAGCTCAGTTGTGAAGCTACCTCTGAGGTTCACTGCTCAGCCTGGAAGTGGACAGCCCCGTAAAACCAAATGAGACTAATGAGTACAGGAGTCCAGTGACAAGGGCCAGAAGGCAGAAGTGGTCAAGGAAGCTGGTGATAGGGAACCCAAGGTTGAGTAATGATATTGTTGATGTGTTGTGAGATTGTTAACCATTGTCATAGGGCAACATTTGTAGTAACTGTTAAATGAGAAACTATTTTGTTCTGTAGCCTTCATCTTAAGTGAGAATAACAGCACAATTGGAAGAGCGTAGTCAATGTCACTGAACTGTGCAGGTAGAAATTTTTGAAATGGTGTATCTTTGGCCATGTGTATTTTCACCAAAAAATAAAGAAGAAGGTTGAGAAGTTAGAGGGTTAATATGTTGTGAGGTTGTTAACCAATGTTATAAAACAACATGTGTACTACTGTTTCATTAGAAACTATTTGTTCTGTAATCCTTCACCTGAAGTACAATAAAATATTAAAAAAAAAAAGGAGACATAGAGTTTGCATATGATGGGAAAGTCAAGGCTATATAAAGAAATAAAAGACTAGTATAAACTTAGAAAAATAGGGGTAAATATTACGATAACAACAGAGGGAACTAAGAATCCTACAAGTCAAAATAGAAAACTAGACAAATATAAAGACTCAGCAAATTGAAAATAAATAACAGTGAAAAAGATGAAAATTAAATACATAAATAAAAACTACACAAGAAAGAAAATTAAGTGGAATAATGAAAATGTTAACAGCACACAAAAATGACATCAAAGTGATAGGACTAAACTCACACCTATCAATAATTATGCTCAATGTAAATAGACGAAATGCACCAATAAACAGAAAGTAGCAGATTGGATAAAAAAAGACATGATACATCTATATGCTGCCTACAAGAGAAACATCTTAAATTAAAAGACACAAACTAAAACTCAAAGGATGGAAAAAAATATATCAAGCAAACAACACTCAAAAAAGAGCAGGAGGACTTTTGGCAAAATGGCTCTCTAGGCAGAAGCACCACGCAGTCTCTCCACATTAAAGATCCGGAAAACTAAGCCAAACAGAGAAAACAGCAATTCTGAAACCCTAAAATATCAAACGAAGAGATAAAGAACTCAGCCAAGCACCAAAAGGAGTGAGAAAACTAACAGAGAACTGAGAGAGAGAAGAGATTCATGCAGAGGTCGTCTATCAGCTAATGCAGCATGGATATGCCATCTTGGACTCCTATCAGACACCAGTAAATAGGGAGTACGAGAAAGCAGCTTCACGGAGCTTCCAGCAGGAGACAACACAACTGTCTCTCATCTCTCCATTCCAAAGGCAAGCTCCCCTAGCACTCTTTTGTTTTCATGTTTTTGGCTCCTGTCGTCCCCCTTCTCCCCATATCCATCTTAGCTCCACACATAACCATCTCCCTCATCCATCCCGCCTAGCTGCACCATGCGCTTAACATCACACCACCAAGCTGCACAGGCGCGGCCTACCTGAACCTGCCCTGCACTGATTACCGACCTGCACTAGTGGCTGTACTAAATGCCACAAACAACCCGTCCCAGTAACTCCTCTTCAGCTGGACTTGCTCTGCTGTACCATATCTGAGCAACTGACCCTGCCAACTGGAGAAGGAGGCAAAAAGAATCGTGTCCACAGATGAGTAAACGACAAAGAACGCACAGTCTGCCTCCTCAGACATAGCCAAATTTGTTTTAAAAAAAAGCATGAAACAAACAAATCTACAATGAATAAATGAGAAAAATAACTACTGAATGCCCCCAAGATAGCAGACAATATCAACCCATTTACAAAAACAGGACAGGATGGTTCCAGTAGGCATCCAAAATAAAACTCCATCTGACTTTCCAGTGGAAGAAAAGGCACTAGAACTACCTGATAGGGAATTCAAATCTCTAATACTCAGAATTATCCAAGAGTTGAAGCCAAAAGCAGACAAATGTGGGGAAAAAATAGGCAAAAGCATGGCAAAGGCAGAAAAATCCATGGAAAATACAGACAAAAAAATGGAAGAATTAAGGAAAATAATGCAGGACCAAAATGCCAAAATAAATTCACAACTAGAAATTTTACAAAAACAACAATTAGAAATCCAAAAGATCAACAACAAGATTTCAGAAATGGACAGTGTCACAGAAGGGCTGAGGAGCAGATTTGAAACGGTGGAAGGCAGGATCAGTGGAATTGAAGACAAACACTTGGATACAACTCTGTTCGAGGAAAACTCAGAAAAAAGAACAAAGAAAAATGAAGAGACCCGGAGAGTTATGTGGGAGATAATCCAAAGCAAAAATTTGTGATCGATCGAAGTTTCAGAAAACGGGGAGAAAACAGAAAACACAGAGAGGATCATTGAGAACTGCTGACAGACAACTTCCCCAATATAATGAAAGATGAAAAGCTGGCCATCCAAGAAGCTTAAAGAACCCCATAGAGGATAGACCCCAAAAGAATATCACCAAAGCATATCATAAGCACAACCATCAAAACCAAAGAGAAACAAAGAATCCTGAGACAAGCTCAAGAAAAACAAGAAGTCACATACAGAGGAGAAACAATAAGACTAAGCTCAGATTATTCGGCAGAAACCACGTAGGCAAGAAGGCAATAGGATGACATATATAAAACCTTGAAAGAAAAAAATTGCCAGCAAAGAATAATATATCCTGCAAAACTCTCGTTCAAATATCATGGTGAAATTAGGACATTTCCAGATAAACAGATTAAGGGAATAAATAAAAACCAAACCAAACTTACAAGAATTATTAAAGGGAGTCCTTCGATCTGAGAACAAACAACTTCAGCTCATAGGCTGAATCTAGGTTACAAGTTCCTACTGACCAGATACCAATCTAGGAAATGAACTCTCAAGGACTATCCAAAATCAAAAGAAATAGAACAAGGAATCAGAGCAGTTAATCTGTGAGTTACAACAACATCAGAACAATAAAAGAGGGAATAAATGGTGTAGGTATAGAACCTTCTAATGGAGAGGAAGGCAAGGTGATATCAAGTAATAATAGACCGCTTCAAACTTAGAAAGATAAGGGTAAATTTCACGGAACCACAAAGAAAGTTAAGAAACATACTCATAAAAATAAAGAGAAAAAACATAAAGTCTCAGCAAAAAAAAAAAAAAAAAAAAACCTACAGAAACAAAAGAAATGAAAACAAAAACCCACAAACAAAAGTAATTAAGCACAGAAGACAAAGACCAAAGAATACGTCTGCACCACAAAAAAGTACTACAAAATGAGAGCAGCAAACTCACACTTATCAAAATTACACTGAATGTAAATGGACTCAATGCAGCCATAAAGAGATGGAGAGTGACAGAATGGATAAGAAAACAGGATCCGTCAATATGCTGTCTACAAGAGACACACCTTAGAAATAAAGACGTGAATTTATTAAAAGTCAAAGGTTGGAAAAAAATATATCAAGCAAACAACCACCAAAAAAGAGCAAGAGTGGCAACACTAATCTCAGATAAAACAGACTTTAAAACAAAATTCAACATAAAAGACAAAGAAGGACACTATATAATGATTAAGGGGAAGATCCATCATGAAGACATAACCATAATAAACATCTACGCACCCAGTGACAGGGCTCCAAAATACATAAAACAAACTTTAACAGCACTGAAAAGAGAAACTGACAGTTGCACAATAATAGTAGGAGACCTCAACACACCACTCTCAGTAAAGGACAGAACAACTAAAAAGAAACTCAGCAAAGGTACAGAAGACCTCAAGGGCACAATCAACCAACTTGACCTCATAGACATATATAGAACACTCCACCCAACAGCTACAAAGTACACATTCTTTTCCAATGCACATGGAACGTTCTCCAGAATAGACCACATCTTAGGCCACAGAACAATCCTCAACAAGATACAAAACGTTGATATAATTCAAAGTATCTTCTCTGACCACAATCCCATCAAGGTAGAAATTAACACTAGAAAGAGCAAGGGAAAAAAAATCAACTACATGGAAACTGAATAATACCCTGCTTACACATGCAATCAAAAAATTCCTAGAATCAAATGAGAGTGAAAACACATCATACCAGAACCTTTGGGAAATGGCAAAGGCAGTCCTCAGAGGACAATTTATACCAATAGATGCACACATCAAAAGAGAAGAAAGGGACAAAATCAAAACATTAACTCCCAAACGCAGACAAATAGAAAGAGAACAGCAAAAAAAGGGCACAGCCATTATAAGAAAGGAAATAATAAAGATCAGAGCAGAAATAAATGAAATAGAGAACAGAAAATCAATAGAAAGAATCAACAAAACCAAAAGTTGGTTCTTTGAAAGAATTAACAAAATCAACAAACCACTGGCCAGACTGACAAAAGAAAAACAGAAGAGGTTGCAAATAACCTAAATAAGAAATGAAATGGGTGACATTACAACATACTCAACTGAAATAAAAAGGATCATAACAGAATATTATGTGAAACTATACTCCAACAAATTTGAAAATCTAGAGGAAATGGGCTAATTTCTAGAAACACACTATCTACCCAAACTACCACAAAGTGATATTGACAATCTGAACAGACCCATAACAAGAGAAGAGATTGAAAAGGTAATTAAAAAAAGAAAACACAAAACAAAACAAAACAAAAACTCCCAACAAAGAAAGCCCTGGTGCAGATAGCTTCACTGGAGAATTCTACAAAACATTTACAGGAGAGCTTGTACCAGTACTACTCAAGCTATTTCAGAGCCTAGAAAAGTAAGCAACACTTTCAAATTCATTCTATGCAGCCAGCATAATGCAGATAACAAAACCAAGCAAAGATACCACAAAAAAAGAAAATTACAGACCAATACCTCTCATGAATATAGAGGTAAAAATTGTTAACAAAATTCTAGTCAATAGAATTCAGCATCATGTCAAAAAAAATAATACACCACGTTCAAGTAGGCTTCATAACAGGTATGCAAGGATGGTTCAACATTAGAAAATCAATCAACGTAATCCACCACATAAATAAATGGAAAGAAAAGAATCATGATCATCTAAATTGATGCAGAAAAGGCATTCGACAAAGTCCAACACCCATTCCTGATAAAAAGTGTCAATAAAATAGATACAGAAGGGAAATTTCTCAACACAATAAAGGGCATCTATGCAAAACCAATGGCCAACATCATTCTTAAGGGAGAGAGGCTGAAAACATTCCCCTTAAGGACAGGAACAAGACAAGGATGCCCTTTATCTCCGCTCCTATTTAGCATTGTGCTGGAAGGTCTAGCTAGAGCAATAAGGCAAGAAAAAGAAATAAAGGGCATCCAAATTGGTAATGAAGAATTTAAACTGTCCCTGTTTGTGGATGATATGATACTATACATAGAAAATCCTAAAGACTCCACAAGAAATCTACTGGAACTAATAGATTCAGCAGAGTAGCAGGATACAAGATAAACTTTCAAAACTGAGTTGGATTCTTATACACCAATAAGGAGATCAATGAAAAGGAAATCAGGAAAACAATACAATTTATAATAGCCCCTAAAAAAAAAAATACTTAGGAATAAATCCAACCAGGGATGTAAAAGACCTACACAAAGAAAACTACAAAACACTACTGCAAGAAATTCGAAGAGATACACATAAATGGAAAAACATACCGTGCTTATGGATAGGTACACTCAACATTGTGAAAATCACAATTCTACCAAAGCAATGTACAAATACAACGTAATCCCGATACAAATAGCAACAACATTCTTCAAAGAGATGGAAAAACTAATCATTAACTTTATATGGAAGGGAAGGATCCCCGAATAAGTAAAGTGCTTCTGAAGAAGAAGAATAACGTTGGAGGACTCACACTACCTGACCTCAGAACCTACTATGCAGCCACAGTAGTCAAAACAGCCTGGTACTGGTACAACTACAGATGCATGACCAATGGAACAGAATTGAGAAACCAGATGTAAATCCATCCACCTACGGTCACCTGATCTTCGACAAGGCCCCAAAGTACATCAAATGGGGAAAAGACAGTCTTTTTAACAAACAGTGCTGGCAAAACTGGATATCCATTTTCAAAAAAAATGAAATAGGACCGATACCTCGCACCACATACAAAAACTACTTCAAAATGGATCAAAGACCAAAATATAAAGCCAAAAACTATAAAGTTCATAGAAGAAAAAATAGGACCAACGTTACAGGCCCAAAATACACGGCATTAACAGGATACAAACAATAACCATCAACACACAAATCCCAGAAGATAAGCTAGATAACTGGGATCTTCTAAAAATCAAACACCTATGCTCTTCAAAAGACTTCACCAAAAGAGTAAAAAGAGAACCTACAGACTAGGAAAAAGTTTTTGGACAGTACAAGTCAGACAAAGGTCTAATCTTCATAATCTACAAGAAAATCCAACAACTCTACAACAAAAAGACAAATAATCCTATTAAAAAATGGGCAAAGGAAATGAACAGACACTTCACCGAAGAAGATATTCAAGTGGCCAACAGACACATGAGGAAATGCTTGCGATCACTAGCCATTAGAGAAATGCAAATTAAAACCACAATGAGATACCATCTCACCCCAGCATTACTGGTAAGAATCAAAAACACTGGAAATAACAAATGTTGGAGGGGCTGCGGGGAGATCGGAACTCTTATTCACTGCTGGTGGGAACGCAAAATGATGCAACCATTTTGGAAATGATATGGAGCTTCCTTAGAAAGCTACAAATAGAAATACCATACGATCCAGCAATCCCACTCCTAGGAATATCTCCTAGAGAAATAAGAGTCATCACTCGAATAGACATATGCACACCTATGTTCATGGCAATATTGTTCACAACAGCAAAACTATGGAAACAACGTAGGTGCCCATCAACAAATAAATGGATAAACGAACTATGGTACATACACAAATGGAGTACTGTAAAACGAGAAAGAACAATGATACATCTGTGAAGAATCTCATAACATGGATGAAACTGGAGGACATTATGCTGAGTGAAATAAGTCAATCACAAAAGGATGAATATTGTATGAGACCTCTATTGTAAAAACCTATGAAAAAGTTTACACACATAAAGTGACAATCTTTGTTGATTACCAGGGATAGGAGGGGTGGGGAAAAATACTAAATAGGCAATAGATAAGTGGTATCTTTGGTGAAGGGTAAGACAGTACACAATACTGGGGAAACCAGCACAACTTGTACAAGGAAAGGTCATGGAGTCTCCATAGACACAACCAAACTCCCTGAGGGACGGAATTGCTGGGCAGAGGGCTCTGGGGACCATGGGCTCGGCTAACATCTAGCTCAATTGGCATACCACAGTTTATAAAGACAATGTTCTACATTTAACCTTGGTGAGTAGCATCTGGGGTCTTAAAAGCCTGTGAGCGGCCACCTAAGATACTCTACTTGTCTCATCCCTTTGGGAGCAAGGGAGAATGAAGAGAACAGGAATCAAGGAAAAGATTAGTCCGAAGGACTAATGGACCACGGCTACCAAAGCCTCCACCGGACTGAGTCTAATACAGCTAGATGGTGCCCGGCTACCACCACTGACTGCTCTGACTGGGATCACAATAGAGGGTTCTGGACAGAGCTGGAGACAGACGTAGAACAAAATTCTAACTCAGAAAAAAAAAAAGACCAGATGTACTGCCCTAAAGGAGATTGCAGAGACCCCTAGAGTATGGCCCCCAGGCACTCTTTTAGCTCAGTGGTGAAGTCACTTCTGAGGTTCACCGTTCAGCCGGGGATCGGACAGCTCCATAAAATAAAACGTGCCTAATGAAGCACAGCAGTCCAGGGACAAGGGCTAGAAGGCAGAAGGGGACAGGAAAGCTGGTGATAGGGAACCTAAGGTTGAGTAAGGACAGTGTTGATGTGTAGTAAGGTTGTTAACCATTGTCATAGGGCAACATGTGTACTGACCGTTTAATGAGAAACTATTTTGTTCTGTAAACTTTCATCTAAAATGAGAATAGCAGCACAACGGGAAGAGCGTATTCAATGTCACTGAACTGTGCATGTAGAAATTTTTGAAATGGTGTATCTTTGGTTATGTATATTTTCACCAAAAAAAAAAAAAAAAAAACAGGTCAAGAAGGGAGAGGGTTTACATGTCGTAGGATTGTTAACCAATGTCATAAAACAATATGTGTACTACTGTTTAATGAGAAACTCTTTGTTGTGTAAACCTTCACCTGAAGTACAATAAAAAGAAAAAAAAAAAGAGCAGGAGTGGTAATATTAATCTCTGACAAAGTAGACTTTAAAGTAAAATCCACCACAAATGATAAGGAAGGAGACTATAAAATGATTAAAGGGTCAGTACCCCAGGAGGACATAACTACAACAAATATTTATGCACCCAATGAAAGGATTCCAAAATACATAAAACAAACTCTAACAGCACTGAAAAGAGAGATAGACAGCTCCACAATAGTAGTAGGAGGCTTCAGCACACCACTTTCGGTGAAGGACAGAAATTCCAGAAAGAAGCTCAGCAAAGACACAGAAGATCTAAATGCCACAATCAACTTGATCTCATAGACATATACTGAACACTCCACCCAACAGCAGCCAAGTATACATTCTTTCCCAATGCACATAGAACATTCTCCAGAATAGACTATATATTGGGCCATAAAGCAAGACTTAACAAAATCCAAAACATCGAAATGATCCAAAGCATCTTTCTGACCTTAAAGCCATAAAAGTAGAAGTCAACAACAGAAAAAGCATGGAAAAAAAAAATCAAACACACGGAAACTGAGCAACATCTTGCATAAAAACTACTGTGTTACAGAAGAAATTAAGGACTGAATAAAGAAATTCATAGAATCAAACAAGAATGACAACCGATCCTACCAGAACCTTTGGGACACAGCAAAAGCAGTGCTCAGAGGTCAGTTTATAGCAATAAATGCACACACCCGAAAAGAAGAAAGGGCCATAATCAAAATATTAACCCTACAACTGGAAGAAGTAGAAAGAGAGCAGCAAAGGAAGCCTCAGGTGCCAGAAAAAAAGAAATAATAAGTACAGCAGAAGTAAATGAAATAGAGAATATAAAAACAATTGAAACAGTTAACAAGACCAAAAGCTGGTTCTTTGAAAAGATCGACAAAATTGATAAATCAGTGGCCAAAGTGAAAAAAGAAAAACGGAAGAGGAAGCAGATAATATGTAGAAGAAATGAGATGGGTGATATTATAACAGACCCAACTGAAATTAAAAGAATCATAAGACAATACTATGAAAAACTGTACTCTAACAAATTTGAAAACCTAGAGGAAATGGACAAATTTCTAGAATTTCACTAGCTAACTAAACTATAACAAACAGAAGTAGAATAACTAAATAATCCCATAACAAAAGAAGAGATTGAAAAGGTAATTTAAAAACTCCTAATAAAAAAAAAAAGCCCTGGCCCGGATGGCTTCACTGGTGAATTCTACCAAACTTTCAGAGAAGAGTTAACACCACAAAAAGGATGAAATACTCCCAAACTCATTCTATTAAGCCAGCATAACCCTGATACCAAAACCAGGTAAAGACACCACAAAAATAGAAAATTACAGACCAGTATCCCTCATGAACATTGATGTAAAAATCCTCAACAAAGTTCTAGCCAATAGAATTCAGGAACGTATCAAAAAAAATAGTTCACCACTATGAAGTGGGATGTATACCAGGTATGCAAGGAAGGTTCAACATTGGAAAAACAATCAATATAAACCATCACATAAATAAAACAAAACACAAGAAGCACATGATCTTATCAATAGATGCAGAAAAGGCATTTGACGAAGTCCAACACACATTCATGATAAAAACTCTTAACAAAATAGGAATAGAAGGGAAATTCCTCAATATAATTAAGGGCATTTATGCAAAGGCAACAGCCACATCATCCTAAATGGAGAGAGTTTGAAAGCATTCCCGTTGAGAACGGGAAGCAGACAAGGATGACTTTTATCATCACTCTTATTCAATATTGTGCCGGAGGTCTTATCCAGAGCAATTAGGCTAGAAAAAGAAATAAAGGGCATCCAAAGAGGTAGCGAAGAAGTCGAAGTATCTCTATTTGCAGATATTATCTTGTACACAGAAAACCCCAAAGAATCCACAAAACAACTGCCGGGACTAATAGATTTCAGCAAAGTTTCAGGATACAAGATAAACACAAAAATCATTGGATTCCTTTACTCCACCAAAGAGAACCTCAAAGAGGAAATCACGTAATCAATAGCATTTACAATAGCCCACAAGAAGATAAAATACTTAGGAATAAATCTAACCAGAGATGTAAAAGACCTGTACAATGAAAACTGCAAGACACTGCTACAATAAACCAAAAGAGACTTGCATAAGTGCAAAAAAGTACCTTGCTCATGGATAGGAAGACTCAACATTGTGAAAATGTCAGTTCTACCCAAAGTGATCTACAGATACAATGCAATCACGATCCAAATTCCAACAGCCTTTTTTAATGAGATGGAGAAACAAATCACCAACTTCATATGGAAAGGGAAGAGGCCCTGGATAAGTAAAGCATTACTGAAGAAGAAGAACAAAGTGGGAGGCCTCAGACTACCTGGTTTTAGAACCTATTGTACTGCCATGGTAGTCAAAACAGCCTGGTACTGGTACAACAACAGATATATAGACCAATGGAACATAATTGAGAATCCAGACATAAATTAATACACCTATGAGCCGCTGATATTTGACAAAGGCCCAAAGTCTGTTAATTGAGGAAAAGAGTCTCTTTAACAAATAGTGCTGGCATAACTGGATATCCATCCACAAAAAACTGAAACAGGACCCTTACCTCACACCATGCACATAAACTAACTCAAACTGGATCAAAGACTTAAATATAAAATCGAAAACGATAAAGATCGTGGAAGACAAAAATAAGGACAATGCTAGGAGCCATAATACACAGTATAAACACAATATGAACCATAAGAAACAATGTACAAGCACCAGAAGAGAAACTAGACAAATGGGATCTCCTAAAAATCAAACACTTATGCTCATCAGAAGACTTCACCAAAAGAGAAAAAAGACAACCTACAGACTGGGAAAAAAATTTTGGTTACGACAAATCCGATCAGCACCTAATCTTGAAATCGACAAGATACTGCAAAACCTCAACAACAAAAATGACAAATAACCCAATTGAAAAATGGGCAAAGTATATGAACAGGCACTTCACCAAAGAAGATATTCAACCGGCTAACAGACACATGAAGAAATTCTCAGGATCAGTAGCCATTAGAGAAATGCAGATCAAAACTACAATGAGATATCATCTCACCCCAACAAGCTTAGCATTAATCCAAAAAAATACAAATAATAAATGCTGGAGAGGTTGTGGAGAGACTGGAACACTTATACACTGTTGGTGGGAATGTGAATGGTACAAACACTTTGGAAATCAATTTGGTGCTGCTTTAAAAAGCTGGAAACAGAAGTACCACACCACCCCCCATCCTGCTCCTTGGAATATATCCTAGAGAAATAAGAACTGTCACACGAATAGCTATATGCACACCCATGTTCGTTGCAGCACCGTTCACAATAGCAAAAAGATGGAAATAACCTAGGTGCCCATCAACGGATGAACGGATAAACAAATTATGGTATATCCACAAAACTGAATACTATGCAATGATAAAGAACTATGATGAAGCCGTGAAACATCTTATAACATGCAGGAATCAGGAGGTCATTACGCTGAGTGAATTTAATCAGTCACAGAAGGACAAATATTTTATAAAACCACTATTATAAGAACTCAAGAAAAGGTTTAAACACAGAAGAAAACATTCTTTGATGGTTACGAGGGTGGGGAGGGTGGGGGAGGGCTATTCACTAACTGGATAGTAGACAAGCATTATCTTAGGTGAAGGGAAGGACAGCACATACTACAGGGGAAGTCAGCACAACTGGACTAAACCAAAGCTGAGAAGTTTCCTGAATACAATCAAACACTTTGAGGGACAGAGTAGAAAGGGTAGGCGTCTGGGAACCATGCTTTCAGGGGACATCTAGGTCAATTGGCATAACAAAGTTTATTAAGAAAAAGTTCTGCATCCTACTTTGGTGAGTGGAGTCTGGGGTCTTAAAAGCTCACAAGCGGCCATATAAAATGCATCAACTGTTCCCAACCACCTGGAGTAAAGGAGAATTAAGAACACCGAAGACACAAGGGAAGTAGCAGCCCAATAGACAGAAAGGGCCACATAAACCAGAGACTTCTTCAGCCTGAGATCAGAAGAACTAGATTGTGCCCAGCTACTACCAATGACAGCCCAGACAGGGTACACAACAGGGAGCCCCCGATAGAGCAGGAGAAATGTGGGGTGCAGGACTCAAATTCTAGTAAGAAAACCAGACTTAATGGTTTGACTGAGACTGGGAGAACCTGGAAATCATGGCCCCCAGATTCTCTATCAGCCCAGAACTAAAACAATTTCTGAGGACAACTCTTCAGACAGGGGTTGGACTGGACAGTGGGACATAAAGTGATACTCGTGAGGAGTTTGCCTCTCAGCTCAAGTAGATACAAGAGACTAAATGTGCAGCTTCTGTCCAGAGGTGACATGGAAGGCAAAGAGAGCTAGGAGGTGGTTGAATGGACATGGGAAATCAGGGGTGGAAAGGAGGAGTGTGCTGTCACAGTAAAGGGAGAGCAATCAGGGTCACATAACAACGTATGTATAAATTTTTGTATGGGAGACTAACTTGAAATGTAAACTTCATTTAAACTACAACAATAAAAAATAAAATAATAAGAGGAAGAGAAACAGGAGAAAGAAAAAGAAAAGGAAGAGGAGTGGCTCACAGATGGTAGAGAAGTTGCATAATGAAGAAAAGTAAGCATAGACATGCAGAAGATTAAACCCATGCACCTCTGCTTGCCCCACCATTATGGAATGTTCCCTTTGGTCTTCGATTTTTCTCTCCTTCAATTTTTTTTTCCTCTACCTTCTAAGGCTGCAAGAAAGATGTATGAGATAAGGCAGAGGGATATGAAGTAGAGTGGCATGAGTGTTGCTTCTAGAAAAATACACGCAGGTGGGCATAAAGCTGTTAAGTCTAGCAATGTGATTTGACCGGCAGGCGGCAGTGCTTTGTCTAGACGACTAAGTCTGTTTCTGAAAGTCTACAGAGATAGAAGATAAGATAGAAGGAAGGGAAATTCTCCTAGCAATTATAACATCTGTTTGAAACAGAATCTGCTTGGCAAGCACGGGGATTACAAGAAACGTATTTGCGAAGCAGGATACAAAACATAAAACCAATTGATCTGCATAAAATGTACATTTTGTAGTCAGGAAAAGTTGAAAATAGTAGCCTGGGTAGCTTAGTCGGTAGAGTATCAGAATTTTAATCTGAGGGTCCAAGGTTCAAGTTCCTGTTCAGGCATTATGCTTATTTTACCCTAGTTATTTCTCTTAGAAACTGATTGATATTCCGCTTGCTTTTAGAGAAACCCATCCCAGCATCTCCTATAGTCTTCTTCACTCCTGTCTTCCTGCTCTCAGCTCAACAAGAATCGGAATAGAGCAAGGAGAGCAGAGAAAAGGCAAAGAGTTAAGCACTCAATTACTAGCCAAAATGTTGGCTGTTTGATCCCACTCAGAGATGCCTCAGAAGACAAGCGTGGTAGGTAATCTGCTCCTGAAAGGTGAAAGACTTGACAACACTGTGGAGCAGTGCTACACTGCCCACAAGGGGTCAGTAAAAGTGGAGGCAGCCCAATCCTTCCGAATGAGTTGGAGGTTTCTAAAACCAAACTTCGTTGTTACTGTGCCTCATCTTTTGTAACTTAGATTCTTCCTTCCAGTGCCCTAAGTTAGGGTTTCTAACAAAGAAACTCCAATAAGAGACTCAGACCACCAAGTACGCATCACTTGGACGCTCAGCAAGTAGTCAATTGAAAGGGAGGGAAGGGAAAGGAGAAGAGAGGGCTAGGAGTGTCGAATTCAGCTATAGAGTCTCTCTTAAAATGGTTGCACCCTTGAAATCTCACAGTGCCAGTAGTGAGCGCTGTAATGACTCTAATCATACAAACAGAAGTGTAGAGCTTCTTGTGGGAAGAGGGAGGTGAAAGGGGGCCAGAACGCCACAAGGGGTCCCTGATCCAGGCAAGTCCTCTAACGTGAAGAGCCTTATGTCTCTAGTAAATGGCTGCTGTGCTCTCTACTCCCTCGAGGCCTGGTTTCAAGTGCAATAGGTCATCCACTTGAAAAGAATAAAACGTTTTCTCGTCTTTTACCCTGCCCTTGCAACCTGAGATGACTCCCGCGTTCGCTTCCCACCCCCACCCCCCAACTCCCCCCACCACCTCTGCATCCCCACAGGACGCTCAGAGAGCAGGACCAGCTGGCTGTGAACCTAAACGCGGTTCTGCGCGCCAAAAGTTCCCGCATTTGACTGTAGAAGGACCATGAGAGTTGGAGGGAGGCAGCAGAGCCCGGGTCCCCGAGGACACTCGGTGACTGAAACTTCTGAGAGGATGAGTGGGGGGGGGGGGGGGGGGGATGGGAGAGGAGACCCAGGGACCCCTTCCAAACCGCCTTGGTGATGTGAGAGCAGGCAGGATGCGTGCTCTCTAATAGATTTTATTCCTTGGATGTCTTTACACTTTACGATATCCGAGTATCACAAAGAGACAGCAAAAGAGTCGAAACTTAGTTCTCTAGCGTCCCTGCTTGATGGACGCAAAAGTGTTGCCACCGAAAACTGTAAAAGTCTCGTCCCTGACTGTCCCACCACCTTCCCACTCACCCAGTTCCACCTTGCACAGGTAAGCATAGTTTCTGGGGTATCCTCTCAGGGATATTATTTCCTGCACTTTTTAGACAAATAAGGAAATGCCAAATACATTCCACTGCATCTTGGTTTTTTCACTTCATGTATGTTGTAGTGATTTCCAAATCAATACACAAAGAGCTTCTTTCTTCTTTGCTTGGCAGCAAAGAACTCCATTATATGGATATATCATAACATATATCTTGCCCTTACAAAATAATGCTGCAGTAAGTAATGTCCCTATCTGACATTTCAATGGATGTGAGTACTTTCTATACATGGAATTGCTGAAGCAGTATATATTATATGCGATGTTAATTTTGATGGATCTTGCCAAATATACATTCCCACCAGCATGCCACAATGGTCTGGCTACCCACACTACAGCAACCGCTTTGTATTATAATACAATAATGACAGTAACAAAAATAACAAACCCACTGGCTTCTAGAGAGTTGATTCTGACTCATGGTGACCACATGTGTTACAGAGTTGAACTGCTCCACAGGGTTTTCTTGGCTGTAGTCTTCACGGAAACAGATTGTAGGACTTTCTTCTGCAGTGCCGCTGTGTGGGTTTCAACCACCAACCTTTAGGTTACTAGTTGAGTGCAAACCTTATCGGCCACCCAGGGACCTCTACATCAACAGTATGCCTTGGGTAAATGACAATTCAGATATTAATTTAGAGGAAACAAGCCACTGTTAGACCACTCAAATCATATTTAGTCCAATGGAGCCACACAGAAATTGGAAAATAAATAGCTATTTAAGACTCCACCTGTAACTGATGCAGCAAAACTAAAAATTCAGATATAGAAGAAAACAAATATATAAATGGAAATATGATAGAGGTAACAACTCAAATCAACAGAAATGGGTGGATTATTCGACAGTAGGTGTTGGGCTAACTGGGTAGCCATCTAGGAAAATACAAGCTTAGATCAATATATCACCATTGCCAGTGACACTAAAATAAGTTTCAAATACATATAAAATTTAAAAGTAAAAAATGAAAAATAAAACCAAATATTATTACTGGAAATGCCAGAACAGAAAACCAATTTTTATACAAATCTTAGAAACAATGAAAGTGTGATATAATTCACTACATTGAAAAACTTCTTCCTAGATATACTTACACTCTCTTTATTAAAAAAAAATAATACTCATCCACATAAGGTAATTCCATCTTTGACAAAGGTCCAAAGTCCTTTAAATAGGGAAGACAGTCTTTTTTTAACAACTGTGCTGGCAAAACTGGATGTCCATCTATGAAAAAATGAATCCAGACCCATATCTTACACCATACACAAAAACTAATTCAAAATGGATCAAAGATCTAAATATAAAACAAAAAACTATGAAGATCACAGAAGAAAAAATAAGGTCATCACTAAAGACCCTAATATATGACATAAATAGGATACAAACCATAACTGACAATACAGAAACACCAGAAATAAGCTAGATAACTGGGATCTTCTAAAAATGAAACACTTATGTTCATCAAAAACTTCACCAAAAGAGTAAAAAGAGATCCTACAGACTGGGAAAAGAGTTTTGGCTATGACATAGCCAATAAAGGTCTACTCTCTAAAATCTATAGGAAAATCCAACACCTCTACCACAAAAATACAAACAATCCAATTAAAAAATTGGCAAAAGATATGAACAGACACTTCATCAAAGAAGTCATTCAGGCAGCTAACAGACAAACAAGAAATGCTTGTGATCACCAGCCATTAGAGAAGTGCAAATCAAAACTACAATGACATACCATCTCACCCGAAAATTACTGGCAGAAAAAAAAAAAAAAACAGAAAATAACAAATTCTGGAGAGATTGGAATGCTTATGCACCGATGGTGGCAATGCAAAGTGGTATAACCATTTTGAAAAACAATATGGCGCTACCTTAAAAAGCTAGAAATAGAAATACCATATGATTCAGCAATCCCACTCCTAGGAAAGAATCCTAGGGAAATAAGAGTGACCACAAGAATATACATATGCACACTCATATTCATTGAAGCATTATTCAAAAAGCAAAAAGATGGAAACAACCTAAGTGCCCATCAACAGATGAATGGATAAACGACTATGGTACATACACACAATGGAATACTATGCAACAGTAAAGAACAGTGATGACTCTGCGAAACATCTCACAACATGGATGAAACTGGAGGACATTATGCTGAGTGAAATAAGTCAATGACAAAAGGTCAAATATTGTACGAGACCACTATTATAAAAACCCATGAAAATGTTTTCGCACAGAGAGAAACAATGTTTGATAGTCATGAGGGAGGGGAAGAGTGAGAAGGGAAAAACACTAACTAGAGAATTGGTAAGTTGTAACTTTGGTGAAGGGTAAGACAGTACACAATACCTAGGAAATCAGCACAACTTGCCCAAGGCAGAGTCATAGACGATTCATAGACACATCCAAATTCTCTGAGGGACCGAATTACACATGTCCCCCATGAGTCTGTCAGTTTTTCTTACAGTGGGCTTGCTTATTGCCATATGCTGGAAGCTATGCCACCGGTATTCAAATACCAACAGGGTCACCCATGGTGGATCAGTATCAGCTGAGCTTTGACGTTAAGACAGACTAGGAAGAAGAACCTGGCAGTCTCCTTCTGAAAAAAATTGGTCAGCTAAAACCTTATAAATAGCAGCAGAACATTGTCTGATATAGTGCTGGAAGATGAGCCCCTCAGATTGGGAGGCAGTCAAAAGATGACTGGGGAACAGCTGCCTCCTCAAAGTAGAGTCGACGTTAATGACATGGATGGAGTCAAGGTTCAAGACCTTCATTTGCTGATGTAGCACAACTCAAAATGAGAAGAAACAGCTTCAAATATACATTAATAATTGGAATGTGGAATGTATTAAGTACGAATCTAGGAAAATTGGAAATTGCCAAAAATGAAATGCAGGCCTCCACCAGACTGGGTCCAGTACAGCTAGATGGTGCCCGACTACCACCACTGACTGCTCTGACCAGGATCACAGCAGAGGGTTCTGGACAGAGCTGGAGAAGGATGTAGAACAAAATCCTAACACACACAAAAAAGACCAGATTTACTGCCCTAAAGGAGACTGCAGAAATCCCAAGAGTATGGCCCCCAGACACCCTTTTAGCTCAGTGGTGAAGTCACTTCCGAGGTTCACCGTTCAGCCAGGGATTGGGCAGCCCTATAAAACAAAATGGGACTAATGAGGCACAGCAGTCCAGGGACAAAGACTAGAAGGCAGAAGGGGACAGGAAAGCTGGTGATAGGGAACCCAAGGTTGAGTAAGGACAGTGTTAATTTGTAGTGGTGTTGTTAACCATTGTCATAGGGCAACATGTGTACTGACTGTTTAATGAGAAACTGTTCTGTTCTGTAAACCTTCATCTAAAGTGAGAATAGCAGCACAACTGGAAGAGTGTAGTCAATGTTACTGAACTGTGCATGTAGAAATTTTTGAAATGGTGTACCTTTGGCTATGTATATTTTCACTAAAAAAAAAAAAAG